>JAEIIU010046850.1:163-119753 GCA_018874675.1 Drosophila baimaii
CCTTAGCTAGGCAGCGCCCATTGCCCAGCCGGCACCCTCGTGGAGGGTTCAGCTGGAGGATTTTCGCCGGCCGAATTTAAAGAAACTTTCTTAGAAAAAGAAAATGCTATTCGAGAATTTAAAGGAACTTTACTACTTGAGAATTCTACGGAATTTTGCTTGGAAATAGGAAATACTACTTGAAAATTCAAAGGAACTTTCTCAGAAATCGTAAATACTGTTTGAGAATCCAGAGAAACTTTACTATTTGAGAGTTCGAGGGAACTTACTCATAAATTAATTTAATCCTGAGAAATCATCTAATGTTTTCATAACCATCTTGTCCTTTAGGTGAAGACTTCCCATGACATTTGCAGAGATTCCAAGGTTACAGCGTTGGGTTTCGCGGAAACGGCGGAAAAGGTCTTTGAATACGGACCCAAGGGCATGAGACCCTACTCCAACTTTGCCAAGTGAGTTGAGAGCAAGATCTGTTATCTTTGGTGATTATTAACGACAATCCCCTCTCCTTCCAGGCAATTCGTGGACATCGGACTGATGGCCACGTACTATGCGGCGGCATGTGTATACATTGTGTTCATTGCCACATCCTTCCACGACGTGATCAACTACGATTGTGGCATTAACTGGGATGTGCGCATCTACATTGCCCTAACCGTGATCCCTTGCCTGCTGATCGGCCAGCTGAGGAACTTGAAGTGGCTAGTGCCCTTCTCCATGATGGCCAACATTTTCATCGTTGTGACCTTCGCCATTGTCCTGTACTACATGTTCGATGAGGAGCTGGTGTACTCCGATAAGCCACTGATTGCCAAGGCCTCGCACATTCCGCTCTTCTTCGCCACGGTGATCTTTGCCATGGAGGGCATCGGCGTTGTTATGCCCGTGGAGAACTCGATGAAGAAGCCTCAGCACTTCCTTGGCTGCCCGGGTGTCCTCAATACGGCTATGATCACAGTGGTTCTGCTCTATGCCATCATCGGATTTTTTGGCTATGTGAGATTCGGCGACGAGGTGAGGGGCAGCATCACACTGAATCTGCCGGAAGGCAAGTGGCTGGGAGACACAGCCAAGCTGCTGATGGCCGTGGCCATCCTGTTCACTTTTGGCCTGCAGTTCTATGTGCCCAACGAGATCCTGTGGCGCAAGATTGGCCACAAGTTCAGCCCCGAGAAGCACAACATCACCCAGATCCTGCTGCGCGCTGGCATCATCCTGATCAGCGGCGGAGTGGCGGCCGCCATTCCCAATCTGGAACCATTCATCAGTCTGGTGGGCGCCGTGTTCTTCTCGCTGCTGGGCATCTTTGTGCCCAGCTTCGTGGAGACCGTGTACCTGTGGCCCGATCGCCTGGGCTTTTGCAAGTGGAAGCTGATCAAGAACATCTTCCTGGGCGTGTTCTCCATCCTGGCTCTGATTGCCGGCGCCGTGGCCAGCATCAATGAGATCATCGATATGTACAGCGGCGAGGATTAAGAGGGGATTCGTTTCGATCCTTTTCTTCCACACAGACGCGTAGTATTACTCCAGATGCAGGTAGCATTCCACGAAGGAAGCGTGTGATGAAAGACGAAGAGTTTGAGAGTTCAAAAAGCAGGAAAAAGCCCACATCCCCCCATCAGACCGAACCAACCTTCGGCCATGTTGAACATGGCCAGGCGGCTCCGGATGCCAATATGCCGGAGCCGTTGACTGCATGAACAAGATGATATTAATGTTAAGTGCCTTGTTGTTACACAAACTAAGCTGCAATTCATAGAATTTATAAATGTTATTATGTTAAGTCGCTCCGCAATTCCAAAAGTATACAGACGAAAAGATATATGGTTGGTGTTTTCTTTCGGGAAATGGGTAATTCTTCAATCTGTGTTGTTATTCCATCTTTGATATCCAGCGGTTGTTGTCCTTATATCTATAGGCGCTAGAATTACTAAGATGAGTAACGACCATACATTTGAATTGCCATATGCAAGATATTTTTCTGTTTGTGACCAAACTTGCGCTCTCTGCGTACTCACAAACTTGAGAGCCTAAAAATCTAAAAATAGAATGTGCTTGCATGTTCCGTACAAATGTAAAATGCGTGAGAAAACGTGTACGTGAGAGCAACCGGCTCTAAAGAACGCTCTCTCTGTCTCTATGGCAATAGAACTAGTACCCAGCGGTGAGTACAACATGCTCATGGCTTTTCGCATCTTATTTTTAAGCACCTTATTGTAGATATCCCTTAGATCCCCCCTAAATATCATAAATAAAAACCTTATTTCCGTGTGTTGCAATATATAAATATAATAGTTAAGGACTTAGAAACAAAAGTACAATTAATTGGAATAGAATACAGCGGCACGCAATACAATTAGAACTGGATGTTTGTGGGTTTTTCTGTGTGAGATGCTTGGTTGGATGGTGTGCTTTTTGGGATATATATATCTTCTTTTTTTTTTGTTATGGACGCTGAAAGGTTAATTGCTTCCGGTGTGTGTTTTAAGAGCTACATACGTACGTATCTATGTCGAGTGAAATATATGTTTAAGTAAACGCTTGTCTTAACTATTTAACTGCCTAATTATGAGTGGAGCCGAATCTCAAGTGCATTTACCCTTTACTTCTTCTTCTTCTTCGAGTTGGAACTGGTGGCCACCACCTCGCTCTTTCGCTTCTGATTGGCCTTAGGCTGCGGCGTGGGTGCTGGAGTATTGGAACCGCCACTGGCACTGCCCGCCGAAACACTGCCCTTGGGCGTTTTCTTCTTTTTCTCGGCACGCTCCTTCTCCTCCAGCTCGATGTTCTCACGTTCGATGAGAGTGATTAGCGTGTTACAGCGACGCTGAAGTTCCAAGGCAGTCCGAGACTTGATGAACCAATCGAAACGGAACTGCGGGGAGGCTCTGCGAGGTGAAGAGGGGAATTATTTACATTTCTGTTCTTGCAAGACCTTGTTATTTCCGTACCTAATGGCCGCCCTTAGCTCCTCGTAAACGTTCTCCTTGTCAAAGCCTAGCTTGTGCAGCATGCAGACCAGAAAACGATCCTCGATTTCTGTGTAATTCTTGCCCTTATTATTGCCATATTGCAGACGCAGCTGATGGAAAGGAGCTCGGTAGCGCGACATCTGAAAGTAAATAAGTTAATTAATAAAAAATATAAATAAATAACCCTAAGAGTAGCCTACCTTCTGATCCAATGCCTTCTTAATGGACAAACGTCGCTGTATCTTGCCCTCTCCACGCTCAATTTGTCCCATGATTCGCTCGATATCCTGCAGCTCTGTGCAACGCTCCCAGAACACGGCATTGTATTCGATAACCTCCTCTGGGGTCTTGCCTTCCACATCCTTGGCTATGTTGTCTATGTCATCGCGGCCATACTTCTCGTTGGCCTTGATAAACTGGTTAAAATCGCGCTTGGTCCAGGCGGTGAAGCCATGCGACAGTAGGTTCTCCTTCTCCTGGATCTCCTCCTCGCTGAGCGGCTCTGCCTCGTCAATCTTGCGCTGCTCCTCCCGCTGCACCTTGGTGGCCTCGGAGCCCAGTTCCGTGTTCTTGGGCACCTTGTAGCCGACGGTCTTGCGGAAATAGTAGATCTCCTGATCGAGCAGCTCGAAGAGACGTGGCGGGAAGAACTGGAAGTCCTGCACAATGGGTTGCTTGGGCGGGCGAGGAGCCTTCGGAGCCTTGGGTTCAGATACGCGTAGGGCCTCCCGGAAGTAGGCATCCACGGCATAGTTGGCCTTGCGCTCTCGCTTCGGCGGCTCAATCCAGTTGCCCAGGGCATTGAGTTTCTGCTTCTCACGCCAATCCTCGCCCTCGAATTGATAAACGGAGGAAGTGCCGGCCTCGCCGTTGGTGTCCATGGTGAAGGTGCGCAGCGAACTCTCGCCCAGGCTGTCCAGCTGGGCCTTCTGCTCGGCCGTCTTGGCCTCGCCGCGCTCCAGAATCACATCGATGTCCTCGTCGGTGATGTCAGTCTCCTTGGAGCTGAACACTTGGTTGGCCCCGAAGCGGATGATGTTGAGCATCTCGTCCTTGTTCAGTTGATTGGAGCGATTGTCCACCAAGCGGCCGCCCTGGATGACCATCTTGTCCAGCCGCAGCTTCACCTCGGCCCGCTCCACGATCTTCTCCTCCACGGTGCTCTCGGTGATCAGGCGGAAGACCCGCACCTGCTTCTTCTGGCCAATACGATGGGCACGATCCATGGCCTGCAGATCCATCTGGGGATTCCAGTCGGAGTCATAGATAATGACCACGTCGGCGGTGGCCAGGTTAATGCCCAAGCCGCCAGCGCGAGTGGACAACATGAAGACGAACTTGGTGCTATTGTCCATGTTGTACTCCTGGATCTGCCTGTTACGATCCTCATGCGGCGTCTGACCATCCAAACGGCAGTAGTTGTAGTTGCGCCAGTGACAGTAATCCTCCAGGATGTCCAGCATGCGCGTCATCTGCGAGAAGATCAGCACACGCGAGCCCTGCTCCTTCAGCTTGGGCAGCAGCTTGTCCAGAATGGCCATCTTGCCGGAGTTGTACACCAAATGGGTGTCCGTGGTGTAGGGTGGTCCCGGCTCGGCGCCATCGAACAGATACGGATGGTTGGTGCACTTGCGCAGCTGCATGAGGATGTTCTGCAGCCGCATCTTCTCCACCTTGCCGGCGCCATTCACAATGTCAATGTCCTTGAGCAGCACCTTGGTGTACCAGTCGCGCTGCATCTTGGAGAGACCCACGAATATCTTCATCTCCTTCTTGGGCTTCAGGCGCTTCTCCACCTCCGCCTTGAGACGACGCAGCAGGAAGGGTTTCAGCACAGCGTGCAGGCGTGTAATCAGGGCATCGTCGCCCAAGCAGGTGTTTGTGTTGAACCACTCGTCAAAGTCCTCCGAGGAGTTGAATACATCGGGCAGCAGGAAATTAAGCAGCGCCCACAGCTCGTGGAGATTGTTCTGGAGCGGGGTACCCGTGATTAGCAGGCGGTTGGCTGTCTTGAACTCACGCAGGATCTCCGACAGCTTCGATTTCTCGTTCTTGATGCGATGCGCCTCATCGATGACCAGGTAGCGCCAGTTGAACTTCTTGAACACCGACTTCTCGCGAATGCACATCTCATAGGAGGTGACACAGACATCCCACTCGCCGGGCATGAGGACGTCGCGTATAAAGGAGTTGCGCGTCTCCTGGTCACCGATCAGACAGACGGCCCTCAGGGAAGGGCACCACTTCTTGAACTCGTTCACCCAATTCTGCAGCGTGGACTTGGGCACGATGACGATGTGCGGGCCAGCTTGGTTTCTGCGGGGGAAAGAATTCAGTATTAAAACCACTTTCCTTCAGGAATTGTTCCGTAAAACTCACTTGAAGTGCTTGAGGTAGCCCAGCAGGGAGATGGTCTGCAGGGTCTTTCCCAGACCCATTTCGTCGGCCAGGATGCCGTTGATGCCATTCTCGTACAGGGAAATCATCCAGTTGAGGCCGCGTACCTGATAGTCACGCATCTCACCGCTCTTGATGTAGGCGGGCGAGGCATCGAAGCGGAAAAGTTCCTTGGTGGCCTGTGCATCCTCCGCTAGCAGTTCCTCATCCTCTTCCTGCTCCGTTTTGCGGTGACGATGGCTGTGCAGAAAATAACAACAAATTAGTAGGGAAAGAGGCAGGGAAGGGGGCATATAACTTACTCGGCCACATCCTTTTCCTTCTTCTCCTCCTTGGTCTTCTTGGGCCTGCCCTTGGGTTTGGTGGGGCTCTTGGCACTGTTAGTCATGAAATGCGTGAAAATCTCCGTCTGCTTCAGCAGGAAATCGAAGCGTCGACTGCGATCCGCCTCGATTTTGTTGTCGAACTCGGCCTCCTTCTCGCCGGATGAACTGGTGGCCGCATCCGAGGTTGTCTCATTCTGCAAGTGTTGGAGGTGTAATCTTTAGCACCCCGGATGGCAAGATAGTATTTGAAGACTTACCGAGTTGTCCTCGGTGGCCTCCACGGCGGCGGCATCTGCTTTGGACATTTTTGCAATGCCGGCGTCTGTCTCTCAAGTGGATTTTAGTTTTTCCGTCAATTCTTCACCAGCGAAAGTCGCGTGCTGCGCTCTTGCCGCCGTCAATTTGCGCTGAAAATCCTTCAACCAAACTGTAAATTACGTTTCTAACACCATGAAATCGTGCAAATTGCGGCAAACAAAGCAGGTTTTGTTTAAACAAATAGTAATTTACAGGAGTTTTTTTCTAATGAATGGTGGGAAAACTGCGCGTGCTATCGCATGTGTGTACGATGAATGAGGGAAGTTGGCTGCGGCACGGCACCGAGTGGCGGTAAAATAAACTATCGATAGTTATCGATCCAATGCAGGGTGACAGCACTAGTTCTAAAACATATGGCAGATCTGGTTAAATGGAAATCCGGTAGTTAACCGCCATTTTTCGAAATAAATTACGGTTTCTTTTAGTTAATACATTTACAGTATTATAATAAAATAAATGGCAAAATAATCAGGCATTACAATAATTTTTTATTATTCTTGTTCTGTTTTTTTTAAAGAAATAATTTAAATTGGAAATTCTAGCAAGCATAAAGGACAGATTCAATTTTTGGAAAATTTACAGAAAGAACAGTTTTTTACTTTCTTTCTTTTCATTTCAGTGTGACCAAGTAACAGAGTTGACAAAACGCGTGCCGGCTCTAAACCAAAACTACAACCCGGTCACACTACCTCGTCCATAGCCTTGTTTCTTTTTGAATAAACAGCCCCAAAATGAGTAAATATAACTCGAAATACCTCGAAGACAAGCTTAAAACGCAACTCGAAGCCCAACACGTGACTGTGGTGGACGAATCCGACGGCTGCGGGGGCAAATTCAGTGCGGTCATCGTCTCTGCGGCATTCAACGGCAAGACGCTGCTGCAAAAGCACCGATTAGTCAACTCTACACTGGCCGAAGAATTAAAAGAAATACATGCATTTTCCCAAAAATCCTACACGCCCGACGAGTGGGAGAAAGTGAAAGAGCAACAGCAATAATACGCACAACACAACAACACTACCAATACATGCAACAACAAGTCGTAACCTGTTGTCGTTCGCTGGTAGTTGAGATTTAGGCGTCGTGGTGATCGAGCGAAGAAACCGAAAACCGAAAAACCAGCGCTAAACGAAAACAGTCGAACAAAGAAAGTGAAAGGGAAAGCACAGGAATCGCTGGAGCTACATTAAAGTTACTGTATAATATACGCAAATCGTCCGCTAAATGCATACGTTACATAAAAAAAAACCAATAAAAGTTTAAGCACTTGAGGTCGCAGCGAACCGCTTTTTGTGCGCACTCCTAATTACAATTTCAAATTGCTGATAGCCAGATAAAGCTCCGCAGCGAGCGCACAGAACAGAGAACATAAGGAACACACACGCAGAACAATGCTCAAGTTCCAGGTCCACTCCCCGGGCAAGGTTATCCTCCACGGCGAGCACGCGGTGGTGTACCAGCGTCCGGCCCTCGCCGCCGTCGTTGGGTTGGGCACCACTCTGAAGTTCCGCCAGCAAGCGGGCAGCCAGGTAGCCAGCTTCCAGTTGGAGGCACTGAACTGCACCCTGGAGATCCAGTTGGCGGAGTTCAATGCCTTCCTGGCCGACTTCCGCAGCAAGTATCCGGCAGACAGCAACGCCAAGCTGCTGGAGGCGGTGCGCGCGGAGGTGGCCCAGCAGCTGGAGCGATCGGTGGGCAGCAACCCCAAGCAGCACACGCAGCGGGCCTTCGTCTCCATCTATTACCTGCTGGCCGGCGCCGTACTCTCCTCGCCCAACGATCCACAGATGACGCTGCAAACCGGTTTCCAGGTGCAGGTAGACAGTGGCTTGAACGTGGGTGCCGGTTTGGGCAGCTCCGCTTCGTTTGGTGCCGCTTTGGCCACAACATTCCTTATTTTGGCAGGACACTTCGACCGGGAGAGCTACCTGCAGGACGAAAATCAGGCGCTAATCTCGACTTGGGCATTCGAATCGGAGCGTGTTAATCACGGCAATCCTTCTGGACTGGACAACACCGTGTGCACCTACGGCGGAATGCTGCGGTACGTCAAGGGTCAGGGCTTTCAGTCGTTGAGCATCCAGAAACCGCTGAGCATCCTGCTGGTGGATAGTCGCGTCAGCCGCAGCACGGCGGATATTGTGGCCAAGGTGCGTCACCTCGGCGAGGCCTTCCCGCAGCTGATCGAGGCGATTTGGCAGGCCTGCGAGGAACTGGTCACCGCTGCTGTTCCCCTCTACGAGAGCTTTGGCAATGCGCAGGACGACAGCGCCAAGTTCGAGAAGCTGGAGCGCCTGTTCCAGATCAACAACGACTTGCTGAAGGCAATCGGAGTGTCCCACCCGAAACTCGAGCAGATATTCACCATTGCCTTCAAGCGGGGCTTCTTCTCGAAGCTCACGGGCGCCGGAGCCGGTGGCTATGTGATCGTTCTGCTGCCAGAGAACTACGAGCAGAACGAGGTGTACTGGAAGCTCAAGGAGGAGCTAGAGTCGGCGGGCTTTGGGGTGCATGTGACGACGGCCGGAGGCGAGGGATTGCGCGTTAGCTCGCTGGATGACTGATGATGCATTTACTCCGCTACCCTTTTGTATTGCTATTGTATGTATTCGTGGTTTTGTTATAACTTAAAAATAAAGATTTACACATGTATTTTGTACGGCAAATGGGAGTTTTTAGTTCAGCGCTGGCTCCTGTCGCGGGTTTTGTAGACGATGCCGCGGTTCTTCATGTCGCGCAGCGTCGATTGCGGCAGGGTTCCGGATACGGAGATGGCGTAGATGCCCCTGTTGAAGCGACCTGTGGGAGTATCAGTTATTTCATCAATATTGTAAATGGTTCCATGCGGAAGCACTGCGAGGACTTACCCAAACGCTGCCACTTGGCCACCCAGGAATCGGTGGGTGTTGTCAGGGCAATAAGGCCATCAAAATTGTTGCTCGTGTGATCGTACACGTTATCCTTGTTGTTCTTCATCCGCAGGAACTCCTCGCAGTTTTCGCATCCATCAGTCTCAAATTGATCGAAGCTCTGTGTGGGAAATAACTGGATTAGAAACTGCCGGATCACCGGTACAACATAACCTACTTTTATCAAGGAACAGACAAGGCAGGCGCGCAGACCACGCAGGTCCTTGGGTATCGCGTCAAAGGACATGGCTAATGCTGTTTATTACTGAAAAATCACTTTTAAAATGTTGAAATACAAAACCAAGCCACAAACACAAAACGGAAACGCAGTGTGACCAAAGCTAACTAATCGAAAAACAAAAACAGCGACGGCTTAATCGATAGTTATTATCGATATTAATAGTACTGACACATATTTCACAAACATTTCACGAATTAAATTCCAAGAGAAAAAATAGAGATAGCTAGATAGAGAGAAAGAGAGAGATACAAAAACTGAAGTAGATTAAAAGAGGAGGGCAAATAAAATTAATTGGTTACAACACCTAATTCATTTTAATTAATATTTTTTAATTAAAAATTATTCCTTTCGGCCGTGACTTAGGTCTTCTGTTTTTGTAATAGTCCTCGAATACTTCGAAAAAAACCAATATCACTGCAATATGTTTGGCTGGCTTGGAAAAGGAAAAATTAAAGGCTACTTTATAGTCCTGTAGTGGGATCGGAGGCAAGGACAGCTCATCAAAGAAGAAGTCACGAGCATAAATATGACCCTGAAAAATATAGTTTTTCTTTATTTAAAGTAGGATATAACTTTCATTGGGACTTACCGATATGGGGCAGCTATGGTTGACATTTGTCAGCGACCTCAAATGATGCACAGCATATTCTTCCAAGAAATGTCCTTGTTGTTTTTTAGCCAGGATTTGGCAAATATTAAAGTTCAGCTTAATACCAAAGGGCTTAAACATATTTGAAGAATCCTTGTAGAAGACCTCCACTACAGCCTGGAAATTTCATATGAAAATAGAAATGGAACTAACCTAACGGATCACTCTTACTTTTACTTCAGTAAGGTTATCCTTTAAGAAGCCTTCCAGGTTCAACACCGATCGCGTCCAGCTAATTGGCTTTACAACACAGGAGACATTCTCGACGAACTCTGCTCTTGTATCGCACTCGATTTTCCTGATTTTATAAAAGGAAGCCTTGGTAACCGTCTGCAAAGAGTGATTACCAAAAATGAACCAAAGTTCGCTTCAGATAACTTACAATTGTGAAGGCCACACCCAATATAAAGCCCAAGAGAGCGAGATGCTTCCACTTTCCCATTTTTGCGACAAATGAAAAGATTTTAACAAATGTGGGAAAAAAAAGAAACACTAACTTCTTTTTAATAACTTTATTTATTAATAGCGGCAATTTAACGGATGGGCGGGCTGGGAAGTTTGAAAACAAATTATCGATGGCTGTCACCGATAGGTAGTTATCGCATCCATCAGCTGCGGTGGTGTTGTTGTGGGTGTGGAAGCAGGCGAGAAGACCGCAAAGGAGGAGAAATAACAACAGCAATTAGTGCTCTTTGGCCGGCAGTAGTTGCATCCCCGCTAAACCCAAGGATCGTTCGAATATATACATACCCCGCGCACCCAGCAGCCATGTCATCCTCTTCGACGTCCAGCCCCACGGACAACAGCTCCCACGGTTCGGTGGCGCTGTCCTCGTTTGGGGCCCTGAACGCTGCGTCCGGGACAAATACGAACACCCAGAGCGGGAGTGCCGCCCAGAAGCCATTTTCCCTCTCTGAGCGCCTGAACTTTGAGATCTACCGTTACTCCAGCTACTCGCCGAACTATCTGCCCGAGTAAGTCCAACGCGAAAGCGCGCCCAAAATTTTCGCAGATTTCGTAATTGTCAACTGCGCACATCTCAACATATTAAAATATATGTATATTTCCGCACAGAAACGTTCTCGTGGACTGCCCCAACGATCAGACGTCCCGCTGGTCCGCCTACACCAACAGCCCGCCGCAGTTCCTCACCCTTAAGTTGCGCCGTCCCGCCATTGTGAAGAAAATCAAGTTTGGCAAGTTCGAGAAGTCGCACGTCTGCAACATTAAGAAGTTTCGCGTGTACGGCGGCTTGGAGGACGAGCACATGGTCTTGCTGCTGGAAGGGTAAGCTTCGGCCATATCCTAGACAACAAGGCATAACAATACTCTCTCCATCCCCCCAGTGGCCTCAAGAACGACAACGTACCCGAAGTATTCAATCTGCGCTATCTCACCGAAGACGGCGCCGAGAACCTGCCAATTCTGTACCTCAAGATCGTGCCCCTGCTGTCCTGGGGTCCGTCCTTCAATTTCAGTATTTGGTACGTCGAGCTGCACGGCCAGGACGATCCCATGTACACCAGCGCGCGCATGAAGAGCTACAATACGCTGCGGGAGGTGGAGATCATAAAGCTCTGCCTGAAGCATTTCCGCCAGCAGGGCTACATGAGTGCCTTTGGGGCGCTCCAGGAGCAAACGAATGTGCAACTGGAGCACCCACTGATCAGTGAACTGCACAAGTGTTTGGTGAGTGAGAGAATCTGCTTTATATCCAAGAAAATGTAGTTAATCTCTATATTTCCTTACCAGGTGCTGCAGGGCGACTTCGAGAAGGCGGAACGCTTTATAGCCGAGTGCATCGATGAGGGCCTTATGGATGAGTATCTGTACAAGCAGGACTACAAGCATAGCTGGCAAATTAAGCACACGGAAAGCGAGATCAAGCCGGGTGGGTAATCTTCGAGTTAAAATTTAAATCCAGACTAAATGTAGACTCTTCCAGGTAACCGCGGAGGTCATCAACTGGTGGTCGATGGCAAGAAGCGTCTGATATATCTGTATGGCGGCTGGGATGGCTACCAGGATCTTAGCGACCTTTGGGTGTACAACATCGACGATGATGACTGGTCGTTGGTGTGCGAAAGGTCGGAGCTGGGTAATGGACCCACTCCACGATCCTGCCACAAAATGGTCTTTGATCCCGTCAGCGAAAACGTCTTCATGCTGGGTCGCTACCTGGACAACTCCATACGCACTGCGGACTACATCAAGAGCGACTTTTATCTGTATGACACACGAGCTCGCAATTGGATGCAAATCTGCGACGACACCAGCCAAGTGGGTGGCCCTCAGCTGGTCTACGATCACCAGATGTGCATAGATGCCGATAAGCGCACCATATATGTATTCGGTGGCAAAATACTGACGCCGCGCAGTGTCAATGCCACGGGAGCGATAGAGCCGGAGTATTCGGGCCTGTTCTCCTATCACATAGCAACGAATACCTGGTCACAGATACTGGTGGACTGTCATCATGCCAGCGCATCGCTGGCTGATGTCATGTCCATCAAGTCCAGGATCACACATTGCATGGTGTTTCATAATGTATGTCAAGGATCCTTTTATTTAGATACTTTACTTACTTGTTTTTTTTATTAATTAGAAACACCGCAAACTCTACATTTATGGTGGCCAAAGGGGCAAGGAGGATCTGGATGAATTCCTTAGCTACGACGTGGACACCCAGGCCATATCCATACTCAACAAGGAGCATCCTAATCATGGAACCACCGCTGGCAATGAGGCCAAATTTGAACCCTCCTCGGGCTATACATTGCGTGCCACCATTGATTGTGAACGCGATGAGATTTATATATTTTCCGTGAGTCTTAACTCTTAGAAAGATATTTCATTGATAGCTTAACCTATATCTTATCATTCCAGAGCCTGAGCAAGGTCAAGGATCGTCGCGATATACCTCATATAGACGCCTCCAATGCGTTTTGGGTCTACTCCCTGCGCAGTCACAAATGGTCGAGAATCTACTATTGTCGCCACACTGGCCAGGATGCCAACTCCATAACGAGAATGAACATTTTGGGCGCCAGCAAGGGTGATGGGGCCTTGGAGCCTTGTCCACGTTTTGCCCATCAGTTGGTGTACGATGACCTGGCCAATACTCATTACCTGTTTGGCGGGAATCCTGGCATTTGCCAGCAACAACAGCTACGTTTGGATGACTTTTGGGTGCTGAATTTGGAAAAGTATATATATTATCTTTATAATTCTGATAGATAGATACTGATTGTATTTAATTGTAGACCCAAGCGTGAGGAAATCCTGAAACATTGCCGATTTCTGGTGCGCAAGCTGCGCTATGAGGAGATGACGCGCCAGGATCCCCTGAAGGCCATGCAGTATTTGCGTCATCACATAGCCGATGTCATTGATCACAGCGATGCCGAGCAATTGAATAATGTGGGTTTGCTTGCTCCTATGCTTACTATGTACTCATGACTACCATTTCCCTTCCAGTTTCACAAACTAGCTTCCCTGCTCTTTAAGAGTCACGACAACAGCCTGGAAAGAGAGTGCGCCACACCTGCACTGTGTGATGAACATGCGGAGGATCTTGAAACGGATGCCGATGTCTCAGCTAAGATAAAAGGTTTGCTATCAGCTTTAACTTGGCTAAAGCAAGCTTACTGATAACTTCTTATCTTTGCAGATGAAGTGGCGGCTGTGGGCCTTAAGCCCGAGAATATATCCCTGGAATCGAACGAAAGTTTGGCCTCCTCTGGCATTTCCGAAACGGCTTCCAGTCCCAGCTCCTCGTCTTCGTGCACTAAGCGAGCACGCACGGAGTGCAACCCGGATGTGAAGAATAAGCGAGCTTTTCTGTTCAACAAGCTGGTGCAACTGATGCCACCGACCATGGTCCAGCCGGAACGCAACCTCAGTGACTTTGTAGTCATATAACGATGCCAAGTGCCAAAACCCTCAAGTCCCCCGATTCTAGTTAGGTAATCTTAGGTGAGAGAAGGGATGTTCAGTTCGCTTGTTTGCCATCTATTAGGTTCTATGGCCGCCAATGCAAAGCATGACAGAAATATGATTTCATTGTGATAGTTAATTTGTACTGAAAATCCATAAAAAAAAGAGGAAACGGAATGCTGCGCTTAAGAAAAACCGAGTTTGTAATCAAAAATTGTGTGTGTGTATGTAAAGCATAAGTTCGAAAGTAAATGATATATATAATAAAGAGTTTTTGTAACGAATACACCATTCGATTCTTTTCAATATACTTTTATTTAATATTATATTGGTTTTTTCATTAATATTAAGGTGTACATAGATACTTTTAATTATCTAAAAAATTTGTTTAGTTACAATTGCCACTTCATATCATACAAACGTCCGTCCCTCCGTCGTCTCATTCAATATGATTTGTATGACAAATGTATATATATATATAGACACACCCAACACACACCCACCGCAAACAACCCAAATACAGCTAGCTGCGGCGGCGCCCATATGCCAAGCACGTAAAATGTCCGTGCAAGAACAGTTTGTAAACCGAGACGAGACGTTCGTTTGTCCGCTTGTCCGTCTGTCCGTCTGCCTGTCCGTTCGTCCAATATCAATTATTCCAAAATGCTACAGGTTTATCAAGAGTTATCGTCGTCGTCGGCCCAATGGACAATATTTTGGGACTGCCCGCGCCTGCTTAGGTCTCTGTGCTTGGGGTCTTTGTGTGGCTTGGTTTTGGTTGTTGTGGGTTGGTTGTGGGTTCTGCCTTAATCCTAGGCTAAGCATGCAGTTCCAGTGGATGTTTCTTTTTTGTTTAGCTTCTTCTGATTTACACGTACATATATGCTTAGGTGTATAATGTAGAAATACGACTCGAATATTTCTCCCTAATATCGATCGATCGATCGCTCCGATCAAAATGCCACATGCCGAACTCACAACTAATATTCTTTCTTTTCCTCGTTTACTTATGGGCTTGGAGTTGTGTTTTTTTTTTTAGTTTTTTGTTTCTTTTTTAGTAAGAACTTGTGTGTAGTATTCAAGGGATCTCAAGAATTCTTCATATTTTGGTTTCTTGTTCATTAGTTATTTGCTTTTCAAGCGTTCTTAATGTGGAATGTGGTCATTCTTTCATGTACATACATTAGTTAAAGTAAAAACTAGCCATCGAATGCCACGCCTAAATGGCCTTCAATATATATTTATATTATATGTATATATGCTGAAAACTGTGGGCGCCCTTCCATATACTTATCGAGTATATCAGGCCCTTAGGTTCATACATATTTTTCATTACATCATTCCGTTTTTAGATTTATAGTTTTGGTTTTTTTTTGTTTTTCTTTACACAAATACACATAAATTTCCCATTTAAATTGTTGTCCCTTTTGCTTGCAGTTCTGGTTGTTGTTCTTGTTGTTGTTGAGTTTTGTTTTGCTTAGAAAATGTTCTTTGTTTTGTTTAATCTTTACTTGTTTACGCCTTTACGTTTTTAATCTTAATTCCTTATAATATTTTGAAATTCCTTTAGCAATCATCATATCGGATTTGTATTATGTGTATTATGTACTTGCTTTCTCTCTATATTGGAAATACATAACTAGTAGATTCTTCCGTATTATATTTATCGGTTCTCTATCATATCATTTTAGTTATATTAATCGTAACAATTGTAAGTGTAATCAAAATTATAAATTGTATATAAAAATACAAAATACATACACATTAATGATTTCTTTTTGTTTTATATCAAATTCTCGTTCTATTATAGCTTCTTATTGAGTTCAATGCTCGATCGCTTTCTTCTGGGGGGGGATGGGAGGGGGTGTTTCTTCGGTTTCGGTTGCGGTATCGGTATTTGTTTTGTATCGTTTCCCCCCTAAGAAAGTTTGCCAAATATTTACATACAACTGTGTCTAGCTGTATCATTCTGTGCGTACCATAAAAACAAAGGAACCAATCATATCATATCATATCATATCATTCAACCCAAAGCACAACATCCCGGCAATACACACACTATACTAACTCTTTGATGGGACTGTACCAGTTTTTCTATGTGCCTCTCGTGATCTCTGCTGGGAATAGTGGAAAGGCACCTAATGCTAGGAAATAAGGCCGAGGAAATAAACAAATCTAAGGTGTGTGAGGTCGGTCTGTCTCTGTGGTAAATGTGTGCGCGTGTGTTTCTGCAGAAAAACGGAAACGGAAACGGATATAATACCGCCTCATTGAAACCGCCGAATGTTTGTTTGTTTGTATTTTTTTTTAGTTCGAATTTCTGCTCTAACAAAATGGGGAAAAGATCTAAATAAATGGGAGACTTTGTCTGCCTGACGCTGATGCAATTCATTGGACGGAAAACTATATATTCATGTCTGTGCGTGTCTGAGAATATGGCTATAATGCAATTGGATATCGGATAATCGGATATCTACCAAAATTGGGTGTGTTTGTTGCCAATTAATATTCTCCTCAAGAACCTAGACCCCCGGTACCGTATCCATTCCGATCGATCGAAACTCGGAGCTCTCCGCTCTGCTACATCATCATCATATCATCATCATTTGTTAAAATACACATTGACTTATTGAAGCTTTTTAAAAGCTAATCCATTGTTGGTTAATCATAAAAATGGTTTAATTACTTTATTTTTACTAGATGTGGTTACGTGGATTAAAGCTTTATACAACACACTGTTGAATCGTACTTAAACTAAGATGCGTATGGGTATGGTTTTGGTTTCTTTTGGTTTTTGGTTATGCGCGGTTATAGGATTCTCTGTTCTCTGTTCTCTCGATTCTCTCCACATGGGTCTTGTGTCTTCTGCCAAGAGTATCGTCTCGTCTCGTCGCGTCGCGTTGCGTCTCTTGTCCTGCCGATTCTTCTCTCTTTCTCTCATATTTTGGCCCCGACTAAACTAAATTTCAAACTGGCTGATGCTGATGGGAGTCGCTGTTGCTGGCTGATTGAGGGAATCTCTCGGTTGAACGGAAAATCAAGTGTAATAAATTATGAAAAACATTTTGCTTCATATTTATTTTACATATATGTACGTTTCATTATTTTTTTTGTTGCGTTTTATATTTTTTTTGTTGTTTTCTTTTTTGTTTACTTGCCACATATGCTTGTAGAGTAGAATTATTATTTGTTTTTTATTTGGATTTTTACATAAATAATTTGTTGTTTTGTTGATGGGTTTCTTCTGGTTTTTCTTTTTTTTGTTTCTTTCGTTTTATTCTCTGTAGATGTGCGTCTCATTTAGTTATTCTTGTATATAATATTAAATTAAACTAAAATTATAAAAACAAAAACAAAACACTGGACGCACTGGACGCAGGCAGGCTCCACGGATCACTCTACTCTACACAGAAGGGCGTCCAGTGTTGCGTACATAGTATTATTATGTATTATATAGATCTATAAAATAAGCAAAACAACTAACAAAGTTAAAATTTAAAATGTACGACAAATCAAGGCTACATCTGATAACAATTTGTGTGTGTTGTTTCGACTGAAATTTTGATGGCAACGAAAAGTACGTGAGAGCAAAAAACAATATATATTTCCCCTCGTCATCTGATGGCTTTTGATTCTCTTTCTCGACCAGATTGATGGGACTTGACCTGATGTCTGATTAAATATCAATAAGTTGCATGTTGCATGTGGGGGTTATCGACATTTGTACAATAAAAATAAAATAAAAACAAGTGTTATTCTTATAAAATGGCGTTACTTTTACAGATTTCCCCTGGCTTTCTTCTCCTTTCTCCTTTCATGGCATTAATAAGAATCGTAATTTACAATGAATTTAGGGGGGCGTGGTGGGGTGTACAAATTAATAAATGTAGGTATTAATTTTAAATATGCTTTTATGACACTTTCTATATGTTATCCGTTTTGCAAGTTAAATATTTTCTGTAAACAATAGTTTCGTCAATATTTGGGGTTTTTAGCATAATCAAAAATACAGCATTATGTGTGCTTTCGCCTTCGTTTTCCCCTTCAGTTACGATTCTGCTTGGTATTATCCTTTACAACACGCCCAATATGCCTTGAAATCCTAATGAGAAACTTCTAGCATATATATAATTCTTTGAATATATATATATTCCGGGGGAGTTTTATGTTTTTTGTTGATTTTTTTCGTTTTCTTTTCTTTTCTTTTGTTATGCAAAATTGTTTTTCCTTCTCTCCTTCCTTGCTCCTCTCTTGCTGTAGTTATTTTTTAGTAAAATGTAGCTTTATTATGCTTCAGTACGACAAAGTTGTTTCAGTTTGTTGTTCCTTTTCAAGCTTTTGATTAAATTTACGTTTCTTAATTTTTGTTTCGGGTTTTTGTTTTTATTACAAAAGTTTCTATAGTAATCAAATTGGTTTTTAAATAGTACACAGATACAGGGTGACAACAACTACCTTTGCAGCGTACTTTTCCATCAAAACTCTGTGAGGGAATGCCATGCCATCTTTCGAATTATTTCCCTTTTCTACACAAGAGTTCTCCCTGCCGAAACAGTTCTAAAAATCACAATGCATTTGTTCAGTAAAAAAAGCTGTCCGTTGTCAAAGTTTTTAGTACAAAAGGTTTTCCTTCTACGATCTTCAATACATTCGTAGTGTAAAGCGAGAAACTAACTTGGCTTTTTTTTGGGGGGGGAGGGTCACTTGTTGTCACCTTGCATGGGTACTTGTATCAGATTTTCCTTTGTTATATTATGCTCTCGTTGAACCTTGCTTTCTCTCTCAAATTAAAATGTATACACATCATCATTTCTTTCATTATTTGTTTGTTGACGCTGCTGCTGCTGCTGCTGGTTTACCATCTTTAGTACTTCGTATTCTATTTTTTTGTTGTTTATGCTACAATTTTTTGTTTCGGTTCCTGATGTTACACAAACTTAAGAAACTTTCTTTCGGGATCTATGTAATTAATGCCTAATTTTCGGCCACATTCGCTCGCGCTTCTCCAATTCTTCTCTCATTTATATTTAGTAAATATGCGAAAAAGGAATTATATGAATGTGTATGTGTGTGTGTGTGTGTGTTTGTATAAAAATCACAAAAATAGTTTCTTCGATCCAAAATCCAGTTTAGACCAAATTGTATTCCTTAAGGTTCGATTGCAGAATTGTGTCCTTAACAGCTGCAAACACAAACCTTATGTTTTCCGTATCTAAATAGGGGGGAGAGAAGAGGGTTCCGATTAGTTTACTTTGTGGATAGTATTATACAGGTGATTAATTTTGGAACACAGCGCGCAATTAACAGTTGAAGGTTTATGGTTGATTTAAAATATTAGTCTTATTTGTGGGATACAAAATTCAAAAACATTTAAGCCTAGAATTTAAGTTAGTTAGCTCATCTTCTGACTCCCAATGTGCGTGCGCTCAACTGAATCCCTCTCTTTTAATTTTAATTTTTTATTTTATTGTTACAAAAATGTTTAACTTGAAAAAACGCTCAACTGTTAATTAAAAGCTCTGTTTGCCACTCTTCGACGCATTCCATTCTTCCATTCCAGTTGTTTAAAGGATAATTATGAATTTTTTATTGAGGGACTTTTAAAATCATATACATTATAAATCAATTATTTATTAACATTTTAATCCCGAAATTCCTCGCCAGCTTAGCCCAAATTGAATTCCTTAAGTGCATTTTGCATAATTGTATCTTTGACAGCGCAGAACACAAGTTTGATGTTTTCGGTATCTGTTACCCAAAAGATTATCATTTAATTAGAAATCAATTGCATATAGTTTAGGAATTTGACTAGCGATACTCTACATCAGCGGCAAAAGCAAATACAAATAATGGACACACAGATTACCTTTAATTTAAATTGGAATTCGAGAACTTTTTTGGGAGCTGAAAATCAAAATCACACACACACAAACGCCCCGGCTGGAGACACTATTACTTACCGGTAGCACAGGTGAAATGAGAATAGATAATCTTTTCAGAATCTGGATTTAAATCTACAAACATTCGCAGTATGAATTCTCGGGCCGCTATTGCATCTCGCTGTGGACCTATAGAATATAGAATGTATCGGATATGTTATATCTAGCGTGTAACTACAGGAACTAGCATTTAATCTACAGATGAATTTAGGCCAAATTTAAGCAAATTTAAGAGGGTTATATATTTAGAGGCGAATGTCATCCACCTGTGGCCGTTGTGAAATGCGAATAGCATTGACGTTCTGGATCTGGATTACAGGCCAAGTACTTTTTCAAAACGAACTGTTTGGCCGCAGCATGATCCTGCTTGGGACCTGGTTTTATGTGCCGCATAAAATTCACATACATAATTGTGTTTATTTTTTGGTACTTGGACCACAACCACACTTACCATCGTATTCAGGGAAATAGTCTACCAAATGCGAATACATGATTTTCTCCTCCAACAAGTCCTTCTTGTTCAGGAAGAGAATAACTGACGAATTCTGGAACCATGGATAGGTAATTATCGTCCTAAATAAAGCTTTAGACTCTTCCATTCGATTCTGCAAAGCAAGTAAATAAATTATTTATATGGAAAAGTGGGTTTTATAATTATTATTACCTCATTATCAGATTCGAACAAGATTTGATCGTATTCCGATAGCGCTACCAAAAATATAATTGATGTCACATTCTCAAAACAATGAATCCACTTTCTTCTCTCGGATCTCTGGCCACCCACGTCCACCATTCTGTGTATTATTTGGGAGATTGTAATAGAAATTAGTAAAGATCATAAGCAAGGTCTAGTTAGAAGCCAAATACAAAAGCAAATAGATTGATAATAGCGCAAGTTACTTAATTAATAGCAATAATACTTCTTTAACTAGCTTACTTATTTATTTATTTATTTACTAACAGTTTCTATGCCTTACTAGCTTACTTTGTTCTAGCCTCGTCTGCAACATATATCGCTTAATATTTGATTAAAAACAATACCTAAACACAATGCCATCCAAATCGAATGGATACTCAAGAATGCCAGTGGTCGGCACACGAGCACGCAGAATATCCTGCTCAGTGGGCAAGTAATCGGCCTGCTCAATGCGAGCCAAGTCGCTCAAATAGCTAAATTAAACATTAAAATATAAATAGTTCTTTAAATAAAGCGCCAGAAATCATAAAAAGATTCTACTTTGGTCTTACAATCCGTCCCAGTCCCTAGAATAACCTAACCTAACCAAGTTCCTCAACGAAATAGTAGACTTGCGTTAAATTTTAAATTAAATATAAGATTAAATCAGAAGACATGCAAGGAAGATATAGAAGAAGGAGAGAACTATATATATACCTAAATCTGATTTCTTCTAAATCAAAGGGATACTCAATTATCCCTGTTGTCGGCACACGAACTCTTAAAATGTCTTGCTCAGTGGGTAAATATGCAGGTTGAGCCACACGATCGAGATCCTTCAGATAACTATAGATTTTTTGCGAAAATAAGATCATTAATTTAGTACAAAGATAAAGAGTCAGAGTCAAGAGTCAGGTCTAGGCAGTGGGAATCCTTCGTAAAAATCCCTTTTGGAACAACTCACTATTTGGCTGAATCTGTCAATTGATATTCCCTACGACGATCGTAGCACTCCTGGATGCCAGCATCGTCCCACAGCGTTTTGATGGCATTCAAGTATGGATCCTCGAAAGTGGTGACTGTTTCGTAATCGATGCTCATCACCAGATCGGCCAGTTCCTAGGGGATTACACTCATTAGCTTGAAGAAATCTTTACACGGCCTACACTTACGCTATGCTCTCCCTGGCCATAGGAAATCTTCAGCATATCCATGGCCTTGATCATTGACTGCATGGCCATGAATATGTTCTGAAAGACCAGCTTGATGTAGCCGCGCTTGTCCTCGTCCGAATAGCCACTGCCGTGGATAATACGCATCTGTTTGATGAATGTTGACTTGCCGGACTCGCCAGTGCCTGCGTGATATACAGATAGATAGATATATATAATAATTGCATTAAGCCAAGTTAAGTGCCATTGAAATGGCGAAGCAAAGCACACTTACCCAGCAGCAACAGTTTAAGCTCGCGACGCGCATCTCTCTTGTCTCGGCGCAACTGCTTCTCGATTTCCGTATTGATGCGCTTTTGTTCCTTGGCCTCCTCCGATAAACAGCACTCCATGCTAACTAGATTTGTGGACGCTTTCGCGTGCTGCAGCCACTACGCTCGACCCGCCGCCGTTCCGTGTAGAAGATGTACAATGTTGTCTGGATGGTGTTGTTGCTGGTGGTGGGATGGTGTCCTCTCTGCTCCTCCTCTAATTTGGTTGTCGTGTGTGTGTGTGTTGTGTGTGTGTCTCGTCAAGGGAGTTGGTTAGTGGTGCTGCTTGGTACCCGTGTTTCTCAGTTACAGATTCAGTTTCAGTTTCAGTTTCGATTGATGCATTTGTACTTCGGCGCTTCAGCTCCCACTCCACTGCAGATCTCCTCCGGCTCTCTTTGGCTATTGCTATTGCGCTGCTAGTTGCTTACGCTGCCAGGGCTTAGGCTAGGTCCTTGACCAGATTTCGGTGACTCGGCGACTGAGAGTGATGGATACGAGTGAACCAAGACCACATCGAACACGATCCAAGGGCATCTGCAAAGAGGGAATTGATACTTTGATTGAGGAGGACTGACTGCGTTGCATAACCGCCACGAGCAAGAGCTGGAGAGGAAAGCTAGGGGCTCTACGGACCACCAGAGTTGTTAGCTCAACGAGAGTTCGCCACGTTGTGTCCGGGGCTGGCAATTAACATTTCATATTTGCCTGCCCCGCTCGAGTCCGAGCTCGGCGACGTCGATGACGACGTCGGATATAGATTCCCCATGGCCCATGATGGCCTACGGCTGGCTAGGCTACCCCTGGCTTTTCCCTGGCCATGGCATTGGCTTTGGCTCTGGTCTAGACTGGTTCGGTTCTATTGCCGCTTCCGTTCTGGGGCTTGCAATCTCTCCCACACACGCTCTCTCTCTCTGCGCAGACACTGGAAGCAGCACACACACACACACACCTGCCCCGCCGATCGCCCTGCAGCAGGTGGCAACAGATTGAGGAAGTGTCCCCCAGGCCAAGTTCATTGCGAGAAAGCTGATTTTGGTCAATATATGGCTTCAGGCGAGGGGGGACCAAGCTACATTCTAGAATCTAATTTGGGTGGCACACAAAAGGGGCAGAAATCTATGGGAAATCTTAACTTAAAGCTACAGAATGATCATAACAAAGTTGCATTAAACTTTTTAGGAGTTAAAAAAACGAACTAACAAAGGTAATATTATACAAAATATGGTCAAATTTAGGCCAATTTATTTACACAAAGATATATCTCAAGTTAGAAGATAGTCTTGTGTGGTAGCCATAAAAGCTTCGATTTAATAATGGAGTTCTTAAGGAAACCTCTACTTTTCTGGTCCACTCACAGACGTCATCCATTCACGGGTTCAGCGTAGGGCAAGCCTATAGCCTATAGCCTACAACCTACAGAGCCCATAGCTATTTCCTCTCTCTCTGTCTGTTGGTGCACTCTATTGCCATATCGAGTGTTTGCTAATCCAATTTCGTTGGCTGAATACTGTGACATGGACATGGAGGCAAGGTCTTGCCAGACCGGAGGAGGTCTTGCCAGACCGGAGGAGACTACAAAATATCGATGAAATATCCACCAAATAAAATATTTTGACAAAGAGCGGGAGACCCTAAAGGAATCACTGGAGATCTTGGACAAAGTCATGACTGGGCCTGCTCACTAATCCCGAGCTGTGGACGCTTTGTGGAATAGGGGGGGGAAACGCACTCGCCTCTCGCTGAGCAAAGCCAGAAAATCTAATTAGCAATAGCCGGAAAAATTCCAGGGGCAGGGGCAATGGAGAATTGGCGCAGTGAAGCGGTTTTTAACAATAGTTTGCCAGATATATCATGCCACCGAATCGCCGCTGCGTCGGAGGGTGGGAGGGTGGTAGGGTGGTGCCTTTCGAATCCGCAACAGCCGTGTGTCTTATCTGTGCATATGTGCTTATGATAAAACCATTCAGAGATAACATTTGATTTGTCTTCTTAATCTGGAGACGGCTACTGTTCCTCCAAGCTGTTCGTTTGCTTGGTTCTTAGTCCCGTCCCGAAGAGTTTTATAAATATATGTGTTTAAGCGATCTAGGATCGGAAATGCCAGTGGGTTATATATGTATGACTCACTCACTAATGTTTACTGAACATTGTTCAGGGCTCAGCCGCTCCGAAGCTCTTATCAAAGTTTATTTACAGGGGCGGGCTAAAAAAAGGGGGTTTTAAGTTTTCTAAAACTCGAGAGGCTCTGGAAGAGCTGGGTATTTGAAAGGAATTTACATAGTGACCAGAAGTATGCCTTAAAATTGTGCAACCAAAATAATTTCAAGCTCTGTTTTGATTGATTTCAAGCCTATAGAGATTTATGCTTTTGATAGAAAATTGATTATAGTTCCGTTTCGATTTTTTACATAGATACTATTGTGAAAAATAATTAGTTCCAGAAAATCTGAAATAACAAGGGTTTTTATGATGACTTTTTTATAGGTTTATGGTATAGATATATAGAATAAGCTAAAATTAGTTGCCAAAGTGCATGTCAGAGGCAAACAATGGAATTCTCAAGTCGTTATTCCGAGTGTCCCTTGTATAAATAGGCGGTAAAGTGCAGAGTTCGATCCGTAAGCGGAACTTCGCTGATGAGACCCATTGGTTATGGTCGAAACAGCTGTACGAAGATGCCTCGCTTATAAACGATCTGTGTGTTCGATCTATAAATAATTAGGCCGATCTTATGACCTCAAGTTCGCTAAACGCTTCAACTGGAATATATATATATTTATCTGTTTAAGGCTTATTTCTTTAAAGGGCTTATCTGGCAACAAGTGGTTATGTTAATCCTTTTTTGAATCAAATGAGAAGTTCCTTAACCCTTTATTATTTTTCAGATTAAAATAACCCCGAGAACCAGGGATTACGAAATGGACTTTCTATTCCAGAATCTCTGTCAGGCTCATGACCTGATCGAACTCCAGCCATGGGGAGAGAACCCTTCCCTTAATTATATTCCCATTTTTAAGTAGATTCAAGTGGTGAGGCTTAACTTCAGCCTCCAATTAGAGCTAGGTTCCGTTTTGGTACTCACGCATTAATTTATTGGAGACAGGATGAGTCTGACGAGATTCCTGTTATCCACTCGTTAGTTTTTACTAGCACTACTATATAACCGAGTTCCTTCGGTTAATCCGTGTGAGTGTGTATGCTGGTTTCCCTGCCGATTTGCTGTTTCTTTTTTTGTTGTTTTTGTTTTGTTTTATTTTTGTTTTTCGTTTAGTTTTGAGATAACTTTTCGCGGTTTTTTGCGGTTTGTTGGTTTAGTTTGGCTTAAACTAATTTCAAAAGCATTTCGTTTTAGTTGGTTTGCGGTTTGGAAAACATTTGTTTTAAGGAACGTGTGTAGTTGGTTATTTTTTGTTTTATTTGCTTATTTCTTTTTTTTTTACTGGTGCGTTTGTAATATATATAAAACTTTCCTTTCGACTTTGATGCTAGACTATTTTTATATGTGGATATTTTTGCTTTGTGTGAGGGCTGTTTGTTGTTGTTGTTGTTACTGTTGTATGTTTATAGTTGTCAATTTGTTGTTGTTGTTGTTATTAAACACCAGTCTGTAAATGCAACGCCAGTTTCAACAGATATTCATTGTAGTGTAATTGAAACGGTAACAGAAGAGTATGTAGTACGACGACGACGACGACGAGCAGCACGGAGAACGACGCTAAATTGATTTCACACGAAACACTTAGTGGCTCCTTTTGAATTTAATTTTCTGCATACTTTATGCTTCTTGTATTTGTTTATTTTTCTGTATGCAGTGGAACTGCAAGTAGAGAGAGAGAGAGAGAAAGTGAGGGGGGGGGGAGAAAGAAACAGAGAGTGATGATAAGCTCGGTGGGGTGGCAGGGGGCGCAGAAAACAAGTGTATAAGATCTAAGAGGGGGAGGGGAAAAAACGGAAAACAACGGTGCATGCAGTCCGCAAAATCATAATCTAATTCGAATCTTGAATCAACGGTATCTCGGCTAAGGTAAACACACAGCGTCATTGGGCAACCAACTGCCCTCCCCCTTTCCATTCCACCCACCCCCCTTTTTCAGACAGAACGAACTAGCGCCTCGCCTTTGCCAAACCCGGATGGCTTAATGTATCCCATTAGGCCGCCAGGGGTTAATCCATTGCCCGACCGCGACTGGAATCGAAAAACTATAGCCTCAAAACGCAAAGCACTAGCTTTTTTCGCATTTCGCAGCGATTATTAAACTTTTTTTTCTTCCAATCCGCCGTATCTGGTGTTTTCCTCCGGCAAGCAGTGCGCACTGCAGTGTTGTCACCCGCTATTGGCTGTTTCGCTCGCACTCCCTGGAGCGGCGCACTGCTTTACGAATACACACAGAGCGACGACGACGGGCGAGGCCAAAAACGAAAAAATTGTGGCAGAAAAGCAATTCGCCAGGATTTTAATGCGCCGAGCAATTGTTTAATCACCACGTCATTGCCTCGCTAATCCGCACTAGATCCTTCCGAGGATTTTAGCAGAATATCACACTTAACACGGCTTTTTTCAGCGGATTTCGGACGGTGAGCAAAATTCTTGGGGGGCCTGCCAACGGGTCTGGGACGGCGCCCGGCGGCTGTTGGGATCGCGGGGGGACGGGGAACTCGATCGCAACTCACAACATAGTCGATTTGGCTTTCTTCGCTACTCACAACATATTTAATTTTGCATTTTTCTAACGTTGACGCACGAGCGGGGTGTTTTTTTTTGGCTGTAACTCGCTAGCGATGGACTCTCGTTTTGATAACCGTGACTGCTTCGCCACCACCAGCCGCGGCGATAACTTTGGTTTCAGTATATTTTCGGTATATTCGCGGTTAATTTTACAACGGCCAGTAAATATTTCATACAAATCTAACACAAATCAACTTATCCAGTTTGTTGTGCGGGGCTTTGATACACCCACAATTCCATTCTCTAAATTGATATCCTGATCGCCACATATCGTGTAAATATAGTTCCAATTGGGATTTATTTATTGAATTTAGTTGCTGTTGCGGTGCGGATTCCGATAACAATATCAAAACAATGCTGCCAGTAACATTAATTCATTTTGTCTGGCAGCACTTTTTTAGCTGGAGTAGGAATTGATCGTCTTTATATTTTATGTATTTTTGCTAATTAAATCAGAATCAACATCGTTGTTAAACCTCTTTTTAATTTTCAATAAGGCGATACTTTTGTACAGTGAGTTAATATGGGATTTGACCTGTGTTTTTTTACTTTTCATTTAAAGTATATTGTGCGATACTTTTGTATAGCGAGTTCATATGGAATTTGGCTTTTACTTTTAATTTCTTATTGTTCTTTTACTTTTAATTTTCAAATTTTAGAGTTTATTTGCGCGAAAAGCTAGGCCGAACTATCATATGCCGCACTGCTTTTCATAGTTCACATATCCCTGCATACCAAATAATACCAAATCTGCACCACTTCCAAGCACTGCTTGCTTGCGGTTTTATTCCTTAAGTTTTTAAATTTAAATTTCTTTAATTATGTTCATATCTTACCTCAAGTTCAAATATAAATGAATGTTGGAAACCCCATTACGCCGTTCCCCTTCAATTTAAAAAACTCAATTTTATTTAATCTATGTTTTATTTGCATCTCTGTAAATTATTATCATTTTGTTCAATATGTTCATGCGATAAATAAGTGTTTAAATTAATTAAATAAAATTAAAATAATAACTTTACAGTGTGCACAATTTAAACAATTATTATTTCGGGTTCGTGTGTGTGTGTGTGATTTACAATCGAGAGTTAAATAAAAATAAAAATAAAAACATCGAATCGATCGGTTAGTGACTATTGGATTGTGTTCGTGTTATAAAGCTGCGGCTAGTTCGAGTCTCTCGGATGATAATTAAGAAAACAAAATACAAAATACAAATTAAAAATACAAATAATCGCTAAACGTTAAGGTTGGTGTTACTTGAAAACATAAAAATTTTCCAAAAACTCAGGGACAGACGAATGTCCAAAAGTGAATTTCAGCTGGCCTTTTCGTTTCTTTTTTTTTTTGCATCGCCCCAAAAATACACTCAATTGACTATAAAAAACTCGTACTACATATTCGCAAAATACACATACAAAAGGTACTCCTCCGACTTTTGATTGGTTTAACAATTACTCTGGCTTTCGAGTGATATGCGTTACATTTGATTTGTGATTTGCCTTTTAACAAATTACAAATTAGATACGTTTTGTTCGCATTAATTAATTATGAGCACAATAATAGGATTAACAAATAATATATGTATATGTATACGTAGTTTTATGCTTTAGATTTTGTTTTTTGTTGTTGTTGTTGTTGTTGTTGTTGAAACTTAGAACTAAAAAATAATGTTTGAAACATCTTCAAAAATATTCCCTTCTCTCCTTTCGCCGCTCTACTGCGCTCTCGTGTTGGTTTCCTCGTTAACAATAATTTAATTTATAATTTATCATTTATAATTTATAATTTGTGGTTGGAAGCACTGCTCTAACAATCGCTGGAAAGATCGTTAATCCAAAGGGGAGACATTTCACAAAACAAGAATTTATTAATATTGAACAAAAGTAGAGGCAGCGCTCCACAAAGAAAAATTTGGCCAAACGTTTAGGACGGGGACGGGGGATCTCCGTATTTCAAAAGTGTGTTTTTATAGTTTAACTGAAGTTGCTGTTGCGGTTGCTGTTGCTGCTGATGCCGTGGTTGGTTCGTTGCTAGCTCGGTGGCTCCTCCGTAAGCCTTCCACTACGGCTCAGATGGGACGCGTAAAGTTGGCGGGGAACAGACCCTTCTCGGTGGTGCCCTCCTTCTGACCCATCAGCCAGCCTTCCTCCTGCAAGTTGACAATGAAGAACTGCACTCAATAAAGACAGGAAGTGCCGGTGTCTGCATGTGGCGCGGAGGGGGAAACTAGCGCGTGCAAGGCTCAAGGAATTGTGGAACTTCGGTTGCCGAAGATACTGTGATCATGCTCTTGTAGAGTTTTACTATTTTACTTGTTTTTAAATATTAATTAGCGTAACTAATAAAGCATTGTAGGATTATTGTGGCATCCGACCTGCTAAATTTTATATTTTAACTGAAATTCAAATAATACTAACGATCTACGGATTTTTTCTCGTCTCACGGTTAACATTTATCGGACAGATAAAGCACCTTCTCATAAAATCTTGTTTTTTTTTTTGTATAGCATCAATCTGAGAGCTAATGTTAACATGGATCTTGACTGCCTGTCAAGTCTTTTTTCGGCTCGACAAAGTGACAGCTTAATTTAGAAAGCTACCTGAAGAAGAAATGGCATCACAGCTTTTCTGTTCAAAGCAACCGTGTTATTCTTTCTCGTTCAGATAAATTAAAGGTGTCGAAAAACCCGATTTGCTTTTACGACAAGTATATTGGTCTTTATATTATTCGAACAGATAGCTAACTGGAACTTTAACAGTGAGATAGGGGTTTTTTTTTCATATTCTTCGAACAGATAGCTAACTGGGACTTTAACAGGAAGTTTGGAAGATACATGTTTTTTAATATTTTCTAAATATAAAAACATAAATCTAATTACAAAAATCTTGTCAAAGACAGAGACAGACTAAATAGGTTTCATGAGTGTATGGTTGCTGATTAAACTCAACATTCAGCTTGGTTATGACTAGACCCACTTGGTTATTCTATGCTCATAAACGGACAAAAATTACTAACGTCTTAAACAAGAGAGAAATACATTCATTAAGTACCTAAATCTCACTAAACAAACTAATAATAATAATAATATCCCATACAAGAAGCACGAAATAGAACCCAAAGCAGCTTTACTCAATGAACTTTACCTGATCCTCGGGATCGTCGTACTCGATCACCCGAATGGTGTCTCCAATCTCGAAGCTCAGCTCATCCACATCCTCCTTGACATAGCCATAGGTGGCCTTCACGCGGTACAGGACGCCGGCTGGCAAGTCAGCGGTGTTGGCATCTGTTTTGGAAAGAGAAATACAAGAGGAGGCCATCTTAGGATCTGCTTGATAGTTAACCAAATCCAAAGGGGACTCGTAAGTCACACACACACACACAGAGTGTACATCGAAAGTTGCATAACCGAGTTTAGTAGACAAAAAAAACGCACGCAAAAGGAACACAACGTCAACGCAATCCTGGCCAGAAGTGGGTTAGTTTGCGCATCGAGCTCGTTCTCAGGTTAGTTTTTGGTGTAATGAGTTTTTAAGGTTTTCGTTATAAACCAAAGATAAACTGAACTGAAGCAACGAACGTGCAGGCAATGTGGTTTGGATTTAATGTGTTTGATTATTTTTTAAGATATTTGTACGATATAACCTATGTATTGGATTTAGGTTTAGATTTAGATATAGTTTTATAAGGACACCTGCCACCAAGGAAGGGCTGCCCTTGAACCGAATTAAGACAACATGAGGTGCATGTGGCTTGGCTCCCAACTTAAAATGGAAACAGAGATAGATGAGATTGCTCTTGCTGCTGCTCTCTGGCTGGATGGATGCCCCTTGCAGCATGCCACATCTTCATAGCTTTTTACAATACACAATACACAAGGAGTAGTAGTAGTTCCCGCACATCACAGGAAACTAGTGTCAAGCTTAGTGCACAAAGATATTAGACTTGATCCGAAAGGAAACAAAGTGAGCGAAAGAGAGAGAGAGTGGAGGAGATTCACTACAGAGATTTACAGTGGAAGTGGTGGAAGAGCGGGAAGCGACGACCCAGTGGACGACTCGTTTCGAGGTTTACTCACCAGCGGGCACCTCGTAGATGCGTTCGTCGTCGTCTTCCTCAAACGGATTCTTATTGGGATTAGTTACGCTGTGCCTACTAGGAATGGGCCTAATGCTCTGACTTGTGGTGGTGGTGGTGGTGGTGCTGCCCCTAGTGACTGTGCCTGAATCTGACTTGGATGGAGTTAACCCGCCTGGTACTGTATCTGTATCTGTGGCTGATGTATCTAGGTGCTGGGTGGTGGTGACTGTGGCCGTGTCTGTGTCGGTGTCATTACCTAATTTCTTCTGCTTGTGCTCCTCGATGGAGTTGCCATTGTTGGCCGCCGCTTCGGCAGCAGCCTCGGCATTCGAATTGGTGCTGGGCAGTTCCTTGGGCTGCTTGCCACCGCCCTCCTTGGTATTGGAATTGGGGATACTAGTCGGCGGCGTGGGTTCATTGTTGTTTCCGTTCACCTGGGGAACTGCTGCCACCGCTGCTACCGCCGCTGCTGCAGGTGTGGCTTCTGCTGCTCCAGTGACATCGCCAGCTCCTGCCAACTTTGCCGCCTCCTCACTGACCTTCTCCTTCTCCTCGGCCAAGGGCGAGGTCTGTGTGGTTGTGGTCGCCTGTGTGGTGGCACTCGCATTCAGGCCACTCAAGTCGGGACGCTCTGCGGTCGCTGCGGTCGCTGTGGCCACACCATTCTCCGCGGGACTCCTGCTGGAAGCTGGCGGGGAATCCGGTGTTGGTTCTGGTGTTGAAGAAACGGAATCAAATCTCGGCTCTTGCAGCGACGAGCTGGTGGATGTTGCTAATTGTTGTAGGTTGGTTTTTTTGTTCGATTTCGTTTCGTTTGGTTTCGCGTGTTTTTTGTTTTGTTTTTTTTATTTATTCGTTGTGATGTATGCAGTTTTTTGTTTGTTTTTTTTTTTGTTATATCATTCATTTGTTTATATTGTGGTTAGAGAGCATCATTCCAAAACAAAAGATTAAATAAAATAAAAGAGAGAAAACAAATCAAATAAAAACTCAGGACATGCAAAGGACAAAAAGGGGTGATGGGGGCAGGGGGGGAAACTCAATCAGAACTCTTGGAAAAGAAGCAGCAAAAGAACATGCAACATTCCATTTGTCCATTGTCAGTCGTTGGCCACCTGGGTTAACCTCATTTGAAGGGCTTCCAATCACGTCTCTTAACAGGGAGCGAAGGTACCATAGCAGGGGGGATCCCATGTGTGTATATAGTATCTAAAGTAATGTTAAAGCTAACCCAGATCGCCAGACTTTATTTACAAACTATAGCTTTGTTTACAAATGGAATGTTCTTGCAATGCCAAAAAGTATATATAGTTTTAGTTTTAGTTCAAACTCAAAACGAATAGTTAAAGTAATTAGTTGCAAAAAAGAAAAGCAAAAAATTTCCTATAAATTGCCAAAAACATTATCATCATCATCATCATCATCAGGAAAGATATATAAAGTATATGCAGATTATATATAATATATATAATATATATGTATGTTTATACAAATAATCTATATGTTGTGTATAATATTTAGCTCTTTTTTTTGTTGTTTTTTTTTTTTTGTATAATACATCATCAGTTCAGAAATATATATTTAAACTTTAATGGATTTTTGAATTTTAATTGTATATTGATTGTTTGTTGATTATTTTGTACAGAGTTTTAAGCAATTTATAATGATTATTTTTTGATTTGTTTAAATTTTTAAACGACCATCGTTAGGAAAAAATATAAAAACAGAACGTAGAACGTAGAAAATCAAGGAAAAGCAAAGAAACAAAAAAGATTTCATAAATAAACAGAGGATACTCATATATTTAGTATATATAGTTCTCAGAGGGAGTTCCCAAGAGAGAGGCAAGTGGGTGGGTGGGTTGGTGGTCAGTTGGTTGGAAACCCTTTTCGGGGCGAACTTACGACTGTTGGCCAGACTGGAGCCACCGTTGGTGGTAATCTGATTCTGATAGTTGCTGTTGATGTTAGCATTGTTCAGCTTGCTCACCGGCGACTCCACGGGACTCGATGTCTTGATGGGATTAATGCCTGTTTTCGGGGAGGAAGAGGAGTGAGTTTGGTGTTTATTTACATTTACGAACTAACTTCTAACTTCATGCTGGGCCAACTTACTCGTTTGTTTGCGTAGCGTATTGGAGCCGCGCTGCGATTCTGTGGCCAATTTGTCAACGATTGCCTCCAGTTCCGAGTAGATCTGTTTTAAGGTAAAACAATCATAATAAATGTTATTTTCTTAATAAATTTAAAACGGAAGAAAAAACCCCGTACGTGGTTACTAAAACGAAACCTACATATCATCGGAAACAATAATCTAACGCTTAAGATTACAAAAGTAAAACATTTTCTTAATAAACTTAAAATGAAAAAGATCACAAAAAAAAACCAAGAAAATTATAAATACAAAACTTACACAGTTTTCTCATAAACTAAAAAATGGAACAGAATTACCGCCAGTTCTTAGTTACAATACTAAAACTTACACATCGTCAGAGACATTTAGCGGACGCAAGGGATTACAAAAGCAAAACCCACACACATTTTCTTAATAAACTTAAAATGAAACAAAGATATTATCCGTTCAGGGTTACAAAAACAAAACTTACACATTTAGGAAGGTAAATACCGAACATTAAGGATTACAGCAACAAAACATACGCATTTTCTCAATTAGTTTAAAATGAAATAATAATACCAGCAGTTTAGAGTTACAAAAGCTTAAACTACACATCATCGGAGACAAATACCCTAAGCTAAGGATTAAAAAACAAAACATACACATATCAGTGCGGAAGGCCCTCTATATTAGATTCTGCCTCCACTTAAAGTCTGATATTTATTAAGCATGCTCCGACCTCGAAATTAAATCTAAATCTTAATCTAATCTGAATCAAAATTTAAATCTAAATCTAAATCTAAAATCTAAATTATAATTTAGACCTATTTAAAACCCCAGACCCACCTTGGCCGTTTCGTTGTGGAAGACCTGTTCTGTGGCGAAAAGCGTTTGCAAGTTTGTGACCAGAAACAGTATCCTCGAATCGTATAAGGCGGGCAGCTCATCGTGCAGTTCCGTGTTCAGGATCTCGTAGGTGCGTCTGGCCTCCTCCAGCTGTTCGCGTCCTTTGGTTAGCTTTAAATAAATAGATTCCCCTGTTAATATATGGCTTTAATATATATTGTTAATTCCCGAACCCACCTTGACATCATCTTTGCGCTTGTTGGCATTGGCCTGCAGATTCTGGAAGGAGTGACGCTGGCCATCGTAATCAATCAGCTTGCGATTGCGCTTCTCCACTTTTTTCTATATAAAAAAATGTTATAAACTCTATTTGGCTTGGTAATATAATCATTTTAGTGCTACCTTCATTTCGGGAAACTGTCCGGTGTATGTGTTGAGGGGAATGAGCACTTGGTCACCCAATTTGTGCGCAAAGTCCGCCCACAGGCTCTCCGAGGCGCCGGTCTGTGCCTGCAGGGCATCGTAGCCGCTCCATTGTGGCTCGTAGATCTCGCAAACGGCATCCATCAGCGTCTTGGAGGCGGTTTGTGCAGCTGTATCATATATCATATTATTAATTTAAATGAGCATCATGATTTGCGATGAGCCAAACTTACCACGAACACATCTTATGTAGTTATTGAACTCCTTTTGTAATCTGTTGGCACTAGCCTGCTGGCGATTGAAGTTGTTCAAGTGATCGTCGAAGATTTCATCTGCAGTGCGATCAACTTTGCCCAAGTTTTGTAGAATCTGTAAGATATTAAAGGTAGGTGAGCATACTGTATATAAAGTCAGGGTCTTAAGTGTAAATATGAGCTGAGAAATCATATTATTAAAGCCAAGGGAGAGGGATGAGACTTTTTTAATGAATAGAGTAATATTTCTTAAGGCTTCGAGTATGAATTTGCGAATTCATATAAACAGAGATGCCAGACCTGTAAAATTACTGTAGTCAGCTGTTTATTAGGTCTTGGGCATCCCTGCTTTGAATCAATAATTTAAAACTAAAAATAGGAAAACGGAAAACACATCTTAATAATTTTTCAAAGAGCATTCAAAATACGTTTTCCACCTTTACGTCTCCATACAAATTACGAAATTCGTTAACTTGCGTAGGATCAAGGTCGGTCAATAGCAGCAAATGCGAATTCCAATTGTTTTGGAATGTGGGCAGCCGCATTAAACTCGACTTGACTTCACTCATTCAAGCATTCAACTCGACGGATTAACAAATGGCCTAAAAGACAAACATTTGACAGCATTTTCCTTTGGTTTTTCGATTCATTTAGTGTCGGAAAATGTGGAAAAGCCCCCCTAAATCTGTTGGCACTTGCGAATCTTATCTTCGGCAAAAGCCCATTCACACTCTGCTTGAATTTGGGTTAACAACAATGTTATATTTCTTCTTTATTCTGCCCTCGGCTGCCATCGTCTGCCTTTGGTCAATTTGTGGCACTTATCCGGGCCACAGTTAATGGCCTCTCAACGACCAATTAAAGAACCCCAAATAGCGGGCAAAGACGAGGTGGTGGTGGTGGTGCCTTTGGAAAGCAAAAAAAAAAATCTCCGAAGGCACGTTGACAAGGCAGCCTTGTAACAGTTTTCATCATTACAGCGCCACCGCCACCGCCGTCGCCGCCGCCCACGTCTCAAGAGTCAGAGTGACTTGCTCTCGTCTCGGCCATCTGTGCGTATACGCAACGAGCGGAGATAGCCCGCCAAATAGATAAGCGGAAAATATTATACTCTATTTGCCGAGATCCAACAAAATTGCTGGCCAAATATTTGAGGCCATTCCACCAGTCCTATCTAAACTGGCCAAAACACGGGTGGAAAAAAAAACAGTAAAGGCCGAAGGAGATAACAAGGTTGGCTAATTGAATTTTGCGCACAGTTTGGGAGATAGATAATTAGATACAAATACCTGCTGCAGTCATTGCTCAGGTGTCCAGTGTACCCCATTTAAATAGGTGCACAGGGGAAAAAATGTATATAACGAAGGTAATTTTAAGGTATTTTTAAATATATGAGAATGTTTAAAGATGTGTGAGAGAATAAAGATACATTTTGTATTACAATATTATAGTTTTCTTTCAAATAATGAAAAATATCTATTAAATTTTCATGTAATTAATATGTTGTATTTTTTTGTAGAACCTATCTTTATCATATTTCTATATAAATTAAATTATTTTTAAGTACAAAATTTATTAAAGTAACTATAAAATGTACTTGCGACCACATTAGCATTTTTTGTAATAAAAAAAAAATAATTACATATGCAAATATGAGAAAGATATTACTGATACATTTTTATAAGATTCCAATATATATTTTTGTATATTTTGTATATTTCTTTACTTTCTAAAAAATATCATAAAGTTCCCTTAGTTCGGAATTAGTTTTTAACTGATTATAAATAAATAAATACATAAATAAATAAACCAAGCAAGTTCCCATTCCAAATAAAGCCATGATTTTCCTATAACATTTCTTTTTGTGTAACTTTAAAGGCTTGCCTGTGTCGGAAGTTTCGATGCCAACTTCCTCTGAGGCCAAGCAGGTTGGTGGTTATTGTTTTTTCCTCTTTTTTTTCGACAACTCCGTTAAGCCCGTTATGAGTGATTGTCAAATGAGCCGCAGACATGTGGCACGCATTCCGAATTAGCCAAGTCAAGTCAACGTTAGGGAACCAAAAGAGGCTAAATAAAGAACAAGAACGTGAAATGCCCTTCCGCGAGCATATCTTATCGGGGGAGCTATTTGAAATACCAACAGCTATTTTATTGGCTAGTTCCGTGACGTTATATATGTTAATGCCGGGGGAAATCATATGAATTAGAACGGTTTTACAATATTTACAAACCCTTATTGAGTGACTTTTATGACCTAGCCAAAGTTCTTTCAAGAGCAGAGTATCGCAGTAAGTGCAGCTCCGTCGACTGAACCTTTTATGGTTACCTGCCACTATTATGGCTTAGCCAGGCCAAAACCTGTTGCCGCCTTAAGACATTTTAATGACCATTTTCGTAATTGAAACCGAACGGTGGTCTGCTGAAGTCTCCGCTTAAGGTCTTTGTTTACCTCACTTCCCTACTTGGTTCGATCTCTGCAAAATCGGGAAGCTCTTCTGGGCAGTGAGTCAACTTAAGCCAGGGGATAGATAGTCGTTTTAATATATTATATTATCTGGAGTATGCTAGATACTGTGAGATTCTTTGGTTGCCAAGCAAGCCTGGCATTCTTATCGGTACATTTTCAGGGGGTAATGGAAGCGAGCAAGGACAGAGTTGTGGCTGGTCACTTCCGTTTGCGTTTTGAGGTTTCTTTTGGGCCATGTGTAATGTCTGTCACAGTTTGCGTCATCGAATTTTATGTTTTCTATCTTTCCTTTTGGCCATTTTCATCTTGTATATTTAGAGGTGCGTATAGTACATATAGTGAGGAAGAGGAGAGCGTCTCTATATACACAAATCTCTGCATATTTTGTCACTTATTTAAAAACTGACGTCGCTCCTCTGACAACCACCCGCCTTCGTATAAGATCTCTCGATCTCTCGCTCTGTGACTCTGCTGCTCTCGCAATCTGTTGCCAAAAAAACGTACGCCTGTACACCTAGACATGTCTATATATACATATATCTATCTATATACCGGATTCACATACATTTAGCATCTGAAAATCCCAACCTCGCCTATGCAACATGTGCGTTTTCGGCTTTTCTACGCGGGGGATCTCTAGCGACCACAAAAATTGCCCAAAATTGGGTCACAATAACTTCAATAAAGGCGGCCATAAATGTTTAACCAGGAAAAGGTGGAACGGGGCGATTAATGTAACTCGGAGATTGGATATCAAAGGTTCAGCCCACACACACAGCTAATATTTAGTTTTAAATTTTGATCGATTGCGTAGTAAATGATGTCTAAAAGTTGATTTTAAGATGGTTCAAGTTTTGGGAAAATGTATCTACAAAAATATGGAATCTTTAGGAAGCTAGGAAACCTTTTTCGTATTTCTTAATGGTTGGTAAACCTTTAATATAGTTTTAAAATAGTTCTCTAGGAGATTGGATATCAAAGGGTCAGCCCACACACAAAATAGATAGATAAATATGGTCTTTCATGTTGATCTATTGCATAGTAACTTATGATGAAAACATGACTTTAAGGTGGTTCAAGAGTTATGATATATTATCTACAAAAAGCTCGTTTCTATAGGAAGTTAGGAAACCTTTTTCGTATTTCTTAATGGTTATTTAACCTTTAATATTCTATTGATAGTTATTTTATCAGCTATTAGTTATCAGTTTACTTAATTTTTGTTTACTCATTATGATTTAAAAATTTAATATTGATTAAAATACACAAGTACTTATTGTTTATCATATCAAAGCTTGAAGAAATATAAGAACTTAAAAAGTAGTTGTAAAAAATTCGAAAGAACAAAATACAGAAAATGACGTTACGCATCTTAATAATTAAGACCCTCTTAGGGCTTCTTAAAGCCTGCACTTAGCCATGAGCCTGTAACCACTAAGAATTCCTTATATATTCCTCAAGAAAATAAAAGTACTTGATATTAATTAATAAATATAAAATTAAACCATTTGATACCCACTTAAACTGGATATTTCTTCGAGTGCACTTCTTGGCCCGCCTGCACTTAAACGTGGGCTTACATTTTGGTTAACTTTCGGTTAACCAGTTTGGCCCCTGTCTGGCAGCGTAGAAATAATAAAAATAAAAGAGATACAACAACGACCTCGACACCACCGAGTGGAAAATGTCTTGTTTTGGTTTTATGTGCAGATTCGGGCGTAGGATGTGGGCCGTAGGATGAGGCTATATGGGGATGACTGGATGGAATATGGATGATGACAACATCGCACAGCTGCTGCCGGCAAAACGGAGTAGCACCCGAATAACCGATTCGACTGCACATGCGAAAAATGCAATCTAACATAATGAAATGAAACAAATAAAAAGCTAAGAGCACATCGGGCCAAGTGGGGCATGTTCACTCGCTTTGGCCATAAGCAGACGTTGGCCCAGTTTTGCCAGGAATGCACACACACAGACGTTGACGGTGGCAGTTGCAAGAGAGATAGAGAGAGAGAGAGAAGCACATAAAAGCGTGCAACAAGTCAGGTTATCGAATTCGACTTAATATACACTCTACTTTAATTCTATATAATTTGCTATATAGTAAAGGGAATGTCTTGAAGATGACGTCATCAGTTTCATGATATTTTTCTTCTGAGAAACTTTATCAGATTTATTTTAAGAACTTTACGGAACGTAATAGATGCCTCAATGCATTATAAGCTTATACTAATATATATTTATGTTATTATAAGATGATTAATGTAACTTTTAACCTTTTAAAAATACTATTCCCATTAGATTTGATGGCTTTTACTTAATTAGCCCTTCTAAATATAGTTTTCTGGCTTAGATATAATGGTTTTGACTTGGTTCCAAAAGCTAAATATAGTATCTTTCTTTCAGCGACTTATCTGGTAGACTATTACCCCAATCTCAACCCCTAAACTGCCACTATATTCCATATTCCATATAGTTAATGCAATCCATTGTTGGACCCAAGAATGTCTAAGAAACCAGCCAAAGAGTAGATACAAGTATCTACTAGTACTAGCCATGCATATATATCCACATTGTCTACTTATACTGAGAACAAATAACAGACGCAGAACAATTGCGAAAAACCGGGCAGAGGAAAAAAAATACAAATAAAAGAGAAAAACTTGTAGAAATTGGCATGAATAATGCGCCCGCCGGCGAAAAGCGAGAGAAATGTCGAGAGAAATGTGGAAATGTGCCATGACACGGCAAGGGGTAAGAGATCGGGGCGCCCCGCCTCCTCCTCCTCTGTTGGACGGACCTCTTGCCTTGTGCCGGTGTTGAGGCCGTCGTCTGGTTTAATGACATGTATCTGTAGCTCGCAACTACCTTATATATATATAAAGATATATCTGTATGTCAAAGACCTAACCCATTACCACAAAAGTACGTTTTTCTTTAACCACTTTTTCCTATGATTTTGTTGCTATTTGTTCTGCGTTTTTTTGTTTAGTATTTTTCCCACTTGTTGCCCCGTTTGGTTAGCGGTGCTTATTGCTCGCTTATATCGATGATGACAGCAAGAAATTATTTGTTTTTTTTTTGTTTGTGGGCTCTAACCGGTTTTGCACCTTGTAGATCCCGTAGACTCACGGCACTCGAGATACAGTCTCTCTCCCCCGCCAAGTGTCATGTGACAAGTGAGATCGATCCGACATATGGTTATGGTAATAACGATTAATAACGACTGCCAATGGCTATTTAGCCTCAAAAAAAACGGAACGGAGTTGAGATTGGAAATGGAGTTCGAAATGGAAATGGAAAGCTTACATGTGTAAATCAAATTCCATTTCAATTGGATTGCGCAACCCAACCGACGACGACGCCGCCGATAAACGATATTAATTCCATTCCAATCATTTTGCATAATCTCCGCTCTGGTCTCTGGGTCTTTCCTTTTTCTTTTGCATTTCTTCCCGCTCTTCGGAAGCTTTCTTCTTCGGTGCTCTGGCTCTGGCAAGTGGAAAGTGAAACTCGTTTCCAGCCCGTAGAAAGTTCGGACACCAGAGAAAGAAGGGAGGGAATCGCACACACAGAAAGAAGAAGCCGAGGCGCCGTCATAGAAAACTAATATTTATCCCACATGCATCGCCTCGAATGGCATGGGGATGGGTCTTCGAGGGGGCTGCTTGTCTTGTCATGTGATTTATCAATTAGCATTAACCATTTGCCCGCCGAACTGAAGAAAACGCGCTGCGGCTGCGGAAATTTCGCCTCTGGATTCTAGTCAACTTGTGGAGTTGCTCGCTAATTAGTAGAGAAATCTTTCGCCAAACGAGTTTCGGGCACTGGGAATGGGTGCACTCCAAAAAAAAAATATGAGAAATATAAACAGGAAAGAGCCAGAGATTAGAAGATAAATAGTGGAAAATATTAATCTTGATTAATTATGAAGAGAGGAGTTAGAGACTGAAAGAAAAGGTACTAAATTCAGTACAGATTTCGTATCCTTGTTAAACTCCCAGTTAGCTAACTGCTTGAAAAAGGTAACAACCAGTTTAACCTGAGGTTAAAGAAAATGTAACTTCAAGAAAAAGAATAACAGACTAATGTTAAGCTCAGAATTGTACTGCGAAGCGCAGGCCCAGGGTTGCTTTGAGCAGAACAGCTGTGATGCCTATTCTTCTCCTTCAGTTTGCTTTCAGAATTCAGCTGTTATTTTTTATCGAACCGAGAAAGACTTGACAAGGAGTCCCGGTAGCCGTTAATGTAAGCTTTCCTCACAATAACGCAAGATAAAAGTTAATATTGTTAGCAAGGACTTTAACTGTTCGAGAAATTTTAACAGTGAGTCAAAAAATTAACTCTTAGAGTCTTAAAATTCCTAAGCTTTTATATGTAAAATCTATAAATAATCTTAAAACGAATAAAGTATAAAAATCTTTCAACATAAAAGATGTATTAATCAAGAATCAAATCTAAAGCCAACAATCTAATCTAATCTAAATACAATAAATGGTTGAAATATTTGGTAAATGAAAGGAAATTATTATATTCCTAGAAAACACTTGAATAATTATACAATTATACAATCCACCCATGAACCTTATTAATGAAATCAACCTACACCTAAAACTTAATTTTCTCCGTGTATAAATACAATAATTATTCATCTGACTGAATAAATATAGGCAATAAATATAGCTGCGCATGTTCCATAAATCGCTTTGAGAGTTTATTTGAAGATCTTTGGCAACCGATATTTATTGCAAACTGAATTGATAATGAAGTCTTTATGCTAATTGCCATAATTAAAATAGCTCTGTGTTTTGTATTTTGTTTTTTTGATCCCCACCAGCACTTTCATTTGGCACTGCATTTCGAGTGCTCGGATGGAAAACGTTTTCACTGAAGCCAAGCCAAACATTTGCTCTTGTTGTTTGTTTCGAAATGAATAGAAAACAAAATAGAAAATAGAAAATAGAAAACATGGCAGGCTGGCTAATTGCAGGCGGAATACGAATGGGTTTGGCAAACAGAAATGCAGAGCAGAGTCCCCGCTTAGATTCGATAAATACAAAATGGAAAAAAAAAAAACAAACCGAGGCGAGACTCAACCGGATATTCCGGGGGGATTGTCCGAGACGAGGGACAAGTTTTGCTAAATATTTTTATTTTTCAAACATTAAAAGTATTGGCTTAGGCCAATACACGATTAATAAATAAATAAATAAAAGCTTCCGCTGAGCACACGCATTCGGCGACAGTTATTTAAGCTTCAGCTGTGTATCTCTCGGATACATTTGCAGCTAGACAAAAGCGGCACATTAACTGTCGTTTCAGCAGCTAGCGAGATTATTGCACGACGACAGGTTTTGGCGAATTGTTTTTAAGTGTCTCTCGGCTCTCTGTGTGTGTGTGTGCGCCGCCTTAATAATATCTGTGTAGCCGAGTAGCCAAGTATCTGAGTATCTGCTTATGTAATGTCGAGAACTTTTCAGCTGATCACCATCACGTCTGGAGAGTAATATATATAAAACTCAAGTAAATACAGCTAGAGAATGTGACATTTCTCGGAAAGATACTTTATTACTCACACTTTTTATAGTTTATTTTTGATGAATTAAAAGCAAAAGCTTGATTATCTTTTCTACATATCTTGTAGCCTTGGTAGAACGTATTTTTTGGGTTACACAAGTCTCATAACCATGCTAATCGATCACAAGCTATTGAGAAAACCAAAAGCACACAAAACACATGTACATTTAGGTATATATGTATCTCAAAATGTTCTCGTAACTCACAGATATTTGTGAATGCGGTCAAAATCATGAGCGAATACTTAGCACTAATCGCTGGAGTATCGCAACCGCATGTAGTTGGTATCTACCTAGCCGGTGCCTTTGTGTCTCTTTTGTATCTTTTCTGTTAGCATTGAAGCGCCAAGTGAACTCACTAAAGTGCACACTGCTCACCATTAGAGATCATTCAAGACAAGCAACAAAAAAAAAGAAGAAAAAACTCCACGTGATTTGCATAGATAAACGAAATACAAAGTGTAGTTTATGGCACGTGACGGTGCTTTAGCTTTAGTTGCATTTTTGGCTGGAAATCACTAAACAGATCGTTAACAAATCGCGCCAGAATCACTCGGCCATGGTAAGTGGGTCAAGAGCAATGGAAATGTGGTCTACGGTTTTAAATACATTTTAAGTTCGATGATTAACCCACTAGATTAGTTTTTATTATTTGTATTTTAAAGTAGCTTTACATTTTTATTACATTTCCAATTAAATGTGTGCTAATATGACAGGGGAATTTCCATGATTTCTAGCCTGGTTTGAATGTCAAAATAAAATGTATGCTAGTAAGAAAGTTAGTATAAAATGTCCTCGACTATGAAATAGCCGGTACGCAAAGCTTTCTGCGGTAAATTAAAATACAGATGGACATGGGTTAATTGTCAAATTATGCTTTAAGTTATGGTGTTTATACGTGTAAGAAACCATATAAATAACATGACGGAATGTACAAGAAAATGTTGACAGGTACATGTAGAGCCTTTCAGTTCGAATTAAAATTCAAAGAATATTTTATTTCAAATTTATGAAAATTCCACTTATTTCCCACACATTTACTTCCAAAACTGATCTAAAATTTTAAGCCTTAAAAATATATTTAAATCGTTTTATAAAAACTTATTAAATATACCCTTGTTTCCCACTCATTTAGCTATCACATTGATATAGCTCCAGTGCCCTTCAATTCGATCTGATATCAGTATACACATATATATATAATCATTGCATAACATGGTCACGGTTAACCCGCACTCACCGACCAATATATTGTGGTGGTGTGAATAAACTCGAAACAAAACACAGAGCACAACAAAAAAAAGAAAAAAAGCGATTCAAGTGATAAGAAAAAGTATAGAGAGTAGAGCTATAGGCAAAGGTGGAGCAATGGAGCAGTGGAGCTCGCGAATTCCATTACAGAGCCCGTGGAGAAAGAATGTGGCGCTGGCTTATCAGCGTGGCCAAAGCGAATTGTTTGCTTCTTTGGCCATAATAGGCAAATCTCAACGATAAGAGCGTGAGGTTTTCATTTATTTTTGTGGCACAATCACAAGGTAAATATCACGTATACGTCATGTTGAGCCAAGTTAAATTTGGAAAGAAATAAATAGAGATTTCAGAAATCAAAAGAAAGTAAATGAAAGAGGGGGAAAAAAGGGGTTATAGCTTACGCATCACTGCCTATTGACAATATTTTGTTTGCTTTAGCTTTTTGGTTTTCTTTTATGTCTTTACTCCCAAGCAATCTCACATTCCTCTCTTCTCTCTCCCGCTCTTTATCTCTATCTTTACACTCACGTTTCGCAATTGCAAATTGTGCAAAAGTCAGTGAACTGCTTTTAATTACAAATCCACGCAGCTGTGCTGGCTGCCAAGCAAAAATACAGTACATTACGAAAATATTTACAAAACGCTGCAAAAGTGCATTTTCCACTTGATCGAAGACCGAAAAGAGCTTAAAAGGAAAATGCATTGGCTGGGAGGGGGGAGGGGAGATTTCTCATAAAGTTTTCATGGAAAAAAACCCCTCACTCGGTCAATTTATTTGTTTATATTCAATATAGATCTCCCACTATTACCTGCTGAGATCAATCATAAAATTGATATTAACTCGTATTGTTTTGTCCCAAATTTGCACAATTCGTTTATTTTCATTGCCTGCACCATTCAATTGCTTTGGATTTCGGACAATTTCCCAGAATCAAGACCCCGAAAAATTATACAATTAAAATGATAAACACAAGTGAAACCGCAGAAGGCACACACAGTTGTTGCCTGCCTGAATTATGCAACTGACATTGAAAAAGTCAAACCGAGATGGGATGATGAACCCACCCACCCCACTCCGGGTGGAAACCTGCCTGTGCCGTGCAAATCTCATTGAAATTAACTACTTCCCGCGCCACAGCCCTTGCTTGCTAGCCATGGGCTAGCCGCTAGCCTCTGAAAATTGCACACAAAACGCTTCCAGAGCGTTGGAAAATTGTTCATAACCTCGGCCAGAGTGGCGGGAAATCATCTGCGAGTGCATTTTACTCAGAGGCTGCTGCGGCTGCGGCTGCTGCTGGGGCGCAAATCCAACAATCCAACAATTGTCCCTGATTGGGCAATAGCACAAAAAAAAGGCAAAAAATAACTGCGGCTGCAGAGGAGAATCAAATGCGAAGGTTGCCAAACAACCGGCACGAATGCACCCCCTGCCGCCAGAAAGATGAAGTGATGCAGGTGCTACACTGCTAAAAAAAACATGCAGAGTTCTGGGGATATATTCTTAAAGATTATTATTAGAAATACCTATAAAAATATCATAATAATATTCTAAGAGAGCAAGCTACCAACAAAAATCTAGTTAAGACAAACGATTTTTTAATAATAATAACTTAAAAGGTTAATTTAACAATTGTCATATTTATGTAGCACTTAAAAATATCCATATCTAAATTTAATGATCTGTATATACTACCAAATTTAAATGATATATTTTTAAGCTGAAAACAATTGTAATTAAACTGAATTTTTGTATAGAAATGAAAAAAAATATCATTTTTCAGATCGATTCTTTCTTACTGACTCTAGATCTAGTCTGCTGATTACATCGACATAAATCAAGACGCGACTAATGCCAAAAAAAACACACCAAATTCTTGTCCTAAGACCAGCAGGCTTTTTACTCTGTTTTTAGCCCCAAAAAACCTAATCAGTACCCACTAATTTTTGCTGACAGATTAAACCTCAACCTGCATGGGTTTACAGCTGAATTCGGACTTGGGAATTTTAGATGCAATGACTGCAAAAACTTGCGCCAAAAAAATAAAATAAAAAAATAACTAAGTTAAAGAGCGGTATTTTAGGGTATAATAAAATATAAAAAAATTGTGTTTCTATGTTAATAATTATAAGAACAAAATTTGTTTTCTAAATTAAAGAGTCACAGCCTGATTATAATTTTTCCCAGTGCAGTGAGTGAGGAAAATAAGTAGGGAATGGGGGTTCGAAGCCCGATGCAAATTTTGAACTATGCTAATTCCGATGCTAATACCCACACACACACACACACACCAACGCTGGATTCATTTGAGCGTAACAAGCTAAAAAAAAAAGAACTAAAAGTACAAAAAAAATACAAAAACTCATGAAAAACCGAAATGAGAACGAAACAATTAAGCTGAAAAGCTTCCAATACATATTTACGTAACAGCCATAGTGTGTTACTACCCACTCTTTTTTTTTGCGGGGTGATAAAAAGAAAGTTTGTCCCCCTCCCAAAAGAAAACCGTAAATAGCTGCATTTGCATTTCCATTAATATTTAAATTTATAAAAAATATATATTTCGCTGATTGCGCAAGCCGCTGAAACGCAGTTAAAGTGTTCAAACCGGTTTGGGACCCTCCACCGGTCCCCCCGGGAGCGGGATAAAGATAATTATTATAACAAGTTAACTAACTGCCAACACTTTCGCAGTATGAGAAGTGGGTTCCCATGCCTTGGCAGTCGTCGCCTTTATTTCTGTGTTTTCTGTTTATTTTCATCTGTGTACTTCTCTCCCCGTTTTTATTGCAGTTCAAAGTAGAACAACAGAGAGCAGCAGCACCGACAGCATTAGCACATCGCGTGCTCCGAGCTCTGTATCTGCGTTGGGATCTGATTTCCGATCTGGGTCTGGATCCGCACACAGCCTTTGTTCTAAGCCAGGCAGGCAGGTGCCCCATTCCTTAAATCGGATACTTTTTATTCCCCCTGACACAGTCTCCCTCCCTAGCTCAAGCTCATATATTATGTGCATAAGTGGAGCCGACAGCCGACAGAACTTGGCCAGCAACATTGTGTGCCCAGAATTTGGAGCAACAGCAGCAGCACCAGCAGCACTTGGGGGTCATAATAATAATAATAATACAAATAATGAAAATAAAAGCACAAGCTCTCTCAAGCGTTTGTCACTTAGGTCTCATTATGAATAATAAAGGAATAACAGATGGAAAGCATCAGCTTAGATTGTACGAATACAAAGTGCATTATAAATTCGTAGCTTTAAGGTGGTGCTTTGGAAATTAATTTAAAATATTATACAATCTGTTTTTATATGGGAAAGAAACAAATATTAATTTAGGAAGCTGTGGCTCAATTCTGATTAAAATATTAAAGCTAAAGCTTCTAAAGATGAAGGAAATATTAAAAAAATGAAGCATATTTATAAGAAAATGTTAGCTTGCTGTATATATGTATTTATTTTTTTGAAATATTTTACTAGTAAAAATACAAGATAAAACGTGAAGTAAGATAGAATACATTTTGCATAGCAATCCTATAAGATTTTAATAGAGTTAGATACTTATTAAAGTCATAGGAAATATATATTAACTTTCGAATTAAAAATTAAAATAAAATAAAGTAGATTTTGTGTACCAATACTAGCAGTTTTTAATAGAGATACTCATAGTATTCATAGGATATATATAGATAAAATACCAAGATAATGATAAAAATAAGATACGATAGATTTTGTATATCAATTCTACAAGTTTTTAATTGATTTAGATGCTTAATGTAAGAAATAAATATAATATTTCATGGCAATTGTATTTAACGACCTTTAATTTTGTAAATTAAGCGTTTAGCTGACTCGAGGTCTTTAATTCGGTCCAATTGTTTATAGACACCACTATACTATATGTCAGACCAGGCACACAGATCTTTGTAAGCGAGGTATCTTTGGACAGCTGTTTCGACCACAACCAATGGTCTCATCAGCGAATCATAATAACCAAAATAGGATAAGGTTGATTTTGTGTACCAATCCTAGAAGTTTTTAATAAAGATACCTATTAAATTCACAGGAAATATATATATATAAATTTTTAGGCTGAAGAAAAAATAAAGACAAATATGCTTAGATAACAAATCAAATAAAATATTTGCAAGATGAATCTTTAACATTTCAAGCAACTAAAACAGACAACTTAAACGTTTATCTGCTGTTATCAACTTGCAGTACCTTCTAGGTTTTGTTATCTTTTTAAGACATTTTTAAACTACGTACTTTACTATATACTATATATTTCCGAAGGGTGAGTAATTTGTAAGTGGATTAAAAATCTCCAAAGCTATTATCATAACCCAGTAGTAACTTATCTTTAAGAGAATATCTGCGATAAACAATTCCACACTTAGATAAACAATGCAATGGCTAAGCGAGGTAAGAAACTCTGGCAAAAAAAATACTCCCACACACTAGACACTCTACCCTCAAGAGGGGGTAGAGAATTCTCTGGCTGTTGAGTTGTAAGAACTCGATGAACTTGGCGGCTGCCGCCTGGTCGAGTGGCCAAGGTGAGCCCATTCAGCGCCCCCATTCAGAATATGAAGTCCCTGTTCGATTTCTGATTAACAAATCGACGCCGCGCCATGGAAAGTGTGTGCTGCTGAGTGAGTGAAGAGGCAATAAGAAATCGCTTATACGACCCGTGGCCGATCGAGTGTGTGTGTATGAGTGTGTGAGAGCGGGCATGCGTTCGCTTGGACTCGAGTGTATCGACAGTAATTGACCTTGCCGCCACATATTTTTCCCAAAAAAGTTTGTTTTCGTTTCTCCACTGAGTGTGTGTGTTTTGTGTGTGTTTCTTTGTTTTTTTTTGGGTTAAACAGCAACCTGCAAGATTTAAATAGAATTTTTTCTAGGGGGTATAGCCACCACCCCCTCTAGAGTGTATGCGACCAACTCTTGAACTTCACCCCCAATTGTGCTTTCTTTTCTAAGTTTTTTTTATTGCACAATTGTGCAGTAATTACGGCTCACTCTCTGCCGCTCTGCTGTGAAGTAATTCCAATTGTTATGCAATCAGTGGCGACAACACAAAAGATACGTATCTATGTATCTCCTCCGCTTCCTTCACACTTATGAACGCAGCGATTGTTGGCAATTTCAATAATTGAACACTCTTTTTTTTAATAAGCCGCCGCCGCTGAGCAGAGAGTATATAACTTTTCACAATCACATTTATTTTGTCGCCTTATTATATCTGTATCTTTGTCAGTCGGTGAAAAGAGAGCCTCTGAATAGGAGCTGCTATCTGTGATCAGCACTTTTCACAACGCCCCCCTTTTGAATAAAGGGGCGTAACGGCAGACAGGCACCACTTGATACGGAGTTTCTGAAATATAATAATAATAATACAAAAAAACTCCTCGAAACTCTCGCGGTGCACAAAACTGCAGTGTCAGAAGTTAACGTACATAAATATATAGCCTTTAATGTTGTTGTCTTTCCTGCCGCTTGAAGTCAGCCGCCAAATGTTTCCACGTATTTGTGCCAAGTTCTGATATTTGATTTGCCTCGAATTTCAGTTTTGGATTTCCTTAGAACTTGTTTACACGCGAAAATTGATAAGTTATTGATGAGATCAGCTTAAAAAATGCATGGCCGAAAGCTTAAAGTATTGTCTTTCTTGAAATCTGACAAATATCTTGGGAAAATTGTACATTTATATGGCCAAAAAGTGGACTGGAGTATAGTCAGGTATGAGGTGATAAGGCTTTTATCTGGCATATCGAGGGAGATAAGATTATGACTGATTAAAGGTTGTATCTTTTATTAATTGAATTTGTTGTTGAGCTTTTGATTTTATTTTAATTTTGTTATAAGTTATCCTTTTGAGGTAGCTTTGAAATATTTAAGAGCAGGGGTGCCCAGGTATTGGCCTTATTTGATATCTTTGATATTTTAAAGTGAAATATTCGATATATTGATATGATATCTTAAGAACTAAGTTTTTCTTTATTTTTAAATAAATTGGCGATAAAATTCTCAGTTATTTCTAAGATATATTTATTATTATTATTATCTTACATATAGTTATTTATTTTATTCAGTTATTTCTTACATTTTTATAATAATTAATTGTTGAAAAGCTACTTCAAAATAACAAACATTAAGAAGCATTTCTCAAACATTTCCCAACAACTAATACCTTTTCGATATATTGCAATATTTTCCTAATTATCGATATTAAAGAGATCATTTAAAATGCGATATTTCTATCGATATTTAGACAGCTCTAGCATAATGTAAAGATAGCACCTGTGGCTACATCTAACCCTTTTCTTATAGTTAAATATCTATTCCTTTACTCATAGTTATTTTTTATACATTAACTAAAAACTTGTATATAGCTTTCCCCCTCTATCGATGCCATTGAACCGACGAAACAAATTGTGTAGGCCCAATTTTCTATATTTATCAGCTGAGCAATTCAAGTAATTGCAATTAACAACGAAATTCGCATTGAATTTGAATTAGAATTAGAGAGTGCAGCGCTCGCTGCTTTATAAATAAAGCCGCAGTTGACATTTCGTCGGCATGCAACAAGAAGTTCAATATGCAACAGGCAAGTTTGGATCGAAAATACTGCCAATAAAATGTCAATCGGTGCTGTTGCACCGAGTCAGTGTATCTTTTCCCTCCCCCTGGGGCGGGGGAATGGATCCGGGAGGGAGGGGAAGGCACATTTTGGCAGCTGTTGGTGCGGTGCCGCATAAAAATAGCCGAAAACAAGCCAGGGAGCGAGAAAAGCGAGAAAAGCAAAGAAAAGCGGCGCGGGCGAAATTTTGCCTCTGCGCTTGTGTGTGCTTTTCATCCATTCGCCAAATAGAAAAGAAAACTTAGAATACTCTTAGAACTAAAAGCCCAAGTATTCGTAGAGTTATAAAACACAAAACAGTCCCAGAGAAGAGCGCATCTATTTAAAGATTGACTGGCAGGCAGGAAAAGCAGCAAACCGGCGACATTTTCACGCGCCTGACGAGCTGACTTAGCTAACTATCTCTGCGTGGCCCCAGAGGGGAGGAGGGGGAAAACTCAGGCGGCGCAGCAACGCACCTCAAATAAAAATGTATCTAGGCAGCCAGCCAGCCAGCCTCTGTGACTCTGACTCTGACAAGTTTTCTCTCGCTTCTCGGGGAAAAATCACACAGACAACCGAAATTTCGAAAAATTGAGCACACGCGCCGCCATGCGAAATAATACAGAGAAGCAGCAGGGAAGACGAGGACCATGTGAATTCCGTCCAAAGAACGAAAATTGTTAAAAATAAATTTACCAATTTGTCGGCGAGAATTATGAAATAAACTAGTTCAGAGAGTGAGAAGATGCAGTTAACAGGGTCTGTAACTATTCCAACCCAGAATAGGGAATAAGGTTTTAAAATAGATCATAAACCTATGAAATAGTTTAAGTATTTTAATTAAGAAGCTTGAAGTATTTCAAAAACAATATTAAAATAGAACAGAAATTAATATATGATGCATTTAAATTAAAATAGGTACCAAAAACAAAGGTTATATAGTTTATAACCTCTCAAATGTTGAAGTCCAATGGGTAGTAAAGTTGTTTGATGATTCAAACAGCCAAAACAACCTGCTGCACTGTATTATTTGTTTATTAACTTATATTATTATATTATGACCCATATTTATCCCTTAAGGAGATTATTTTTAACTAAAGAAATACTCCTAAATAAAATAAACCACACGAGAATGTATTGCTCCTAGGAAACCCATTCAAAGTGGCATTTTGTCGTGGAATTTTCGGTTCCAAGTTTAATGACCACACGAGCACATCCCGAAAGAAGACCTCAAAATACCAACGAACTTTAGAAATCAGCACCAAATGCCAACCAACTCACACACACATATACAATATATATATCTACTATACACAAAGTAGGGGCATAGAAATCAATAGAGCAGCATTTCTGTATAGCTCTGGCTGAGATTACAGCATTTTTAGCCGCCGAAACCACTCTGGAGTTGGAGTTGGAGTTGGGAGCAATGGAGAGAGACGGCAGAGAAGGTAGATCTTGGAATGCGCCAGTGTGGTGGCAAAGTGAAGGCATATCGGCATCTAAACCCGTTTTGGGTCAGCCAGCGCTTTTACACGTTGTTGCTTGGGCCGCTGCCGCTTTATTGACATTTCGCCGCATCGAACGCAGGAAAAACAATAATAATATTACCAACAGCCACAGCCACAGCCACAGTCAACTTTCACTTGTGTACGCATCGGCGGAAAGATGAAACATTCAAAATCCATCCAAGCCAAGCGCATCTCATGAATGGAAAGATGAAAATCACATCAAAAACGAGAGAGAAGAGCTCCAACTACATACGACAGGTGTCAAGACACAGACAGATACATTCTCCCCGATTTATGTTCGAGAAAATCTTTGTGGGGGGGTGGCTGCACTACAGACATAGTACATAGTACATATTTCTCAACTGAAACTTCTATTTATGAAACCCATTTCTCATAGTTATTTATGGGCAGCTGAGTAAAAAGTTACAGCTTAATTTCATGTAATTAACTGAACTCGAATGCTCACTTTCCTGGGGGTAAGTCCCCGGCTGATTTGTAACTACTATTTCTGTCTTTCCCTATTGTTATTAGATTTAAAAATTGATTAACCAGGGAAAATACAATTCTAATTAGTGGAGAGTAATGTCTAAGCATGAAACTGTATCTTAGTTGAGTCAGTTTTTTATAACAACATTTTTTTGCAATAAATGAAGAAGCATTTAATTTTATGTACTATAATTTATTTACTTGTGATTTAAATACATGTTAAATAAGTTTTTAAAGAGGAATTGTTATAGATATTGATATTGTTTAAAGTTATATAAAGAAAATACTTAAGAACTTTTATAAATACATTTTTTAAGTGAAAACTGATGACAAATTCAGGGCACCGACTTTAAAATCGAATAGATACTAATAAACTCTTCACATTATAAAATTGTATAAATAATATTTAATATTCCTAAGAAGTAAATTACCTTCTAAAAAACTTTTTTTAACTTTATAAACCCAATTTAAAAACAAAACTAACTGAATAAATGTATTAATCAGAGTTTTAAATGAATTTGTTGTCAATTTAAGCTCTCCGTTAGCACTAAATTTGTGGCCTATAAAAAAGCACTACAAATAAATGCCACAAATTTTCACAAAACTATTTCGGAGACCAGATATAATAGGTATTTTTGTGACAGGTGTTTTGTAATTTTGTTAATTAAAAAGAGCACCTAAAAATTGAATGTAAATCTCTGGAGATCTGAGCAACTGGAAGTCTGGTGAAGATGTGTGCAAGTGCTGGTGCTGACTGCGACGGATGACCCAGCTGCAAGGAAACTGGGGCAGGGACACAGCTTCAGCTGGAAAGCCGTAACTCAAATGGAGATTACACGCAGAGGCAGTGGAAAGTGGAGGTGGGTGGAGGGTGGGTCTGATTGAGTGGTGGTGGTGGGTTTTATGACCTTCTACATTTTTGCGTGGGCGTGTTGCAGGCTGCACTTTGGATTTTTGCTTTGGATGTGGGCCCTCTGGCGGAGCTCTGGAGCTGCAAACTCACCTTCTCCTTGGCACGTCCAGCGTGTTTTTGAACAGATTTGGCCAGCATGATGCCTTTATTCTCGGACATTCGGTGAGTTGAAAACTTTTCAAATATTATTATGATGGCTGTAAATTAGCAGTAATTTCGTATTGGCACAACTGGAAACCACAAGTAACCACTTTTTTTCTTTTGCGTTAGCCTTTGCGGGAAACTTTAAATGCACAAATGTAAACAACAAAGTGTTGTGTTTATGTTTCGCCTCGGCAGCGGCAACTATAAGAATATCGATGCGAAATCAACAATCGGCTCCCACACACTTGTTAGCAGTATTCAGTACTCCGCCCCGCGATTATTGCTGGTCTTTCTATTTTTTTTACACGCGATTTCTCGGCGCGTCGGATTTACTCGGCTTTATCAAAACAAATGGCACGTAGTAGGGCTGTAAGCGATGTTTTGGGTTGAGTGAGAATTCCATTTCGTATTTTAGGGAATCGCTGCATCGACCACTCTGGCCACGTTAGAAAGCACAATTTATTGGCATTCTCCCTTTTTCAGAACCATTCAGCAACTTGCACTGAGCTTTTCCCTTTTACGGAACCATTCAGCAAAGGAAACCTCTTCGCTTACACTATAGGGGGCGCTGTTTCACTGCTTGTCGACCATCTGCTTTCTGCACTGCTTGGGAATCAAAAAGCATCGATAGTATCGATAGTAACATCGAAGTTGTTGCATCCCTAGTCTCGCTCTGTCCTCTGAAAAGTCTGGCAACACTGGTCGCTCAAGCATGAAAAGTCTGGCAGCATTAGTGGCTCGAGACGCGCAGAGTTGCTTGTGAAAACATTCGATTGTGGTCACGAACTATCGATGGTTCCGATGCTTTTAAAACATCGATGTTATCGATGGGCCACTCTGCACCTTTAGTTTGGAATCTGAAAGTAAAAGAATGCATACAATTAACCAAAATTAAAATCACCCAATCACTGCAATTATATTACAAATATTATGAAAAATTGATCAGTGTTAAGGCAGCGTGCCAGTAAATCCACCTCTCTGCGAGCAATGTAAATTCCTGGCGGGTCTTGTACAACATACACGGGCATGTTCATACATATATGCAGCCGCGAAATTGTGTGTGTATGTGCGTGTACAGCTGTAGAGTTTTTTAAATTAATAAACTGAGGCACGAGTGTAAATTTACGTGCATCGCCTGCGAAAAGTAACGAAAGGGGGCATAAGGGAAGACGAGTTGTGGGCGTTTAAGGGCATCGCAATCGCAGCATAAAATCGATTTCGGGTGCATGTGTGCGCGCGTGGTGTGTGTGCCGAGTGTTTGCATGTGTTTGTTGCGAATGTAAGAAGAAGAAGAAGCTCACGCGCTTATCCTCTCTCTCTTCCTCTACCCCATTGCTCCATTAGCAGCTGAAAGTAATAATTGAGAAAAATTGTAAGAAATCTGCCAGCTTGCAGAAGTGAAAAGCCCCATAAACGTGTTAAAACCGCCGAGAACAGCTCCAGTTCTTTCTACCAGGTACGTTGAATAAATACGAATACAACAACAAGAAAGTGCGCGCCCTTGTGTGCGTGTGTGTGAGTGAGTGGGTGCCAAGAATACACATATATACATATATTCGTACATAACCTCAATTAGCCCCAACAGATTACGCTGGGCGGCACAGCAAACTTTCCAGTGGCATTAATCACATCAAGAGTATGCATTCGATGCGGTTGGTCCGTTTCGCGAGAGCCTGTAACTCGTCTGAATAATATTTACAATTTTTCCCGGGAGTCCTTTTAGGTTAGAAAATGGCTTTTATCAATGACAACGAACCGCGCTAATTACAGTTCCAGCCTTAATTATTGTGTGCAAATGTGTACATTAGTGGAAAATGTTCTTATCGCGCCTTCTGATATATGTTTGTACATACATATAAAAAGTGTAGAACAAAAATTAAAGTTCCGCCATCTGTTGGCCCCATGTGTGTGTGTGGCTTTTTTAATTGTCTTTGCTTTGAATTGATAAAAGACAAAAATGAAGATACACAGAGAATAAATAAAAATAAGAAAGGAAGAGGCATTGAGAACAGCAACAACAATGACGCAGAGGCACTCACACAGCAGTGCAATATCAAAACACGCAGCTGTATGTGTGAGAGTCGGAGCGTTTGCCGCGCTCACCTTTTGTTATTGTTGCGTTCCTTTGCCGCAGGGCCTGCCAACTCGAGTAAAGCGAGTACATAAATAATAAATATTCAATAAATATTAACTCAAGAAGTACATAGGTAGGAAATAGGAAAGGATGTCAAATACTATTTTTTATTTTGTAAATAAGAATAACAAATAACAAGTTGGCAGCTCTGCCTGCTCTGTGTGAGAGGGTTTGTGCGCGTGTGTGTGTGTACAAGGTGAGCGAGACAGCAGTTCAGCCTTCAATTTGCTGTATTTTGTTGTTATGTTCTGTTGATTCTAATTAAATAATTCGTTGAAATCGGGCTCACTGCTTCTGTGGGGTCCAATTGAGCTACACATACACACACACTCACGGGCAAGTCTCTTTTGTGCTTTTCTCGATTTCCCCAAAACATTTTCTTTATGAAGCGCATCAAGTTTGTTGGCTGGCCTTTTTTTTCCAAGTCTGGTTTGAGCTTGTGGAGTGGATTGCGTGCTTTTCTGGTCGTTTGAAAACTTGAAAAACAAGTTACTTCTCTCGAACTCGAAGCTCAAAATCTTAAAACTCTCCCCAAACACACACACACACACGAACGGACAGTAAAGCACATTTCACGGTATTTGTTTTGGCAGTATCCGCTCTACACTTCTCTCGGTCTTTCTCCCGAGAAACACCACAAAACACTTGCCGCGTCGCCAAACCGATTGTTCACCGCAATTTGGAATTCGCAATTGTCTTTTGCGCCACAGAGGCCGAAACGAACGAGTCTTGAACTTGATATTAGCCACAATCCCAGGCCCAAAGACGCCAAGTCGAAGTTAACTGGCGCATGACTTGGTCATAATGTAGTGAAGTTTTGAAGTTATTACACTTGCGAATGGGAATTAATTTTTATTTGTATGCTTGGCAAAGGTGCGGCTTTTAAATTCATTATATACAAGTTTTAAAGGAAAATGTTATTTGTAAAATTATCCAAAAACAAGTCGCGAGTTTTAAACATTCTAAACATCAAAGTCAAGGGAACTCTCCAAAAGCTATAATACTTATAGTACATCTTCTCTGATAGTTCCAAAAACAATCAATACTTTAAGTCTAAATATTTCAGTAACAATAACATTTAAATTCCCTCTCAATCTTGATATTTTCTGTCGAATGAATTATCTTCGCCATAAATTACAAGCTTTAGGTATTCTTCCTTTTAATTCATTATAATTTTGTATTTAGCACATGTCTCTTTGCGCAATAACTAATAAATCAGGTGACAAAGGTGGGAAACAGAAATATATATCTGATAATTTGCTGACCACGTACGAAACGCCAAACTAATTGGCAATTACATAAAGTTTTTTTTAGCCGGGAACACAACACACTTCCCATTGGCAAATTCCCGCGTTTCCCTCGATCAGCGTTAATAATATTTTGCTTCGTTCAGCAGTCGGTGTTGTTGTTGTTTGTTACTTCCAAGAATGGAATCCATTTCCTCCCCGCAATTTAATCCATTCCAATCCACGACAGGGCAGCGCCATCTGAAATTAGCACAGGGATAATTAGAACATGCGAGAAACCACCTGGCATTGTCGAAATACCAGTAAAAAAAAAAAAAAAAAAAAAAACATCAATAATACCCAAATGGAAAGGCAAACAAACCTTCCTGCGGCGCCTGGAAGTTCGAGCTGGTTGCAGTCCAGGGATTCGGTGCACGGCGTCGTCGGACATGCGCTGCACCGCAGCGCATTGCATGTGAACTTTGAACTTTCGAGGCTGGAAGCAGTCAGCTCCCTCCTCGTTTGGCTGGGCACTTGTGATTTGCATTTCCTAACGCCGCCACCGCCGTTGCAGGTGCCTTTCGGAGAGAGTGCCAAAACTCTCTCCTCTCACTAGAGTGCTCTTTCACGCTCTTTCTCTCTGTTTCCGCCCCCGCTGCATTTCATTGCGCAATGAGCGAGGCGAATCGATAACTGCAAGGTTTCCATGCCATCCGTCCCCCTTTCTCCACGCCGATTTTTAGCAGCTAAACTTTTCGCGTATACAGATTTTTTTCGCCTGCAAAGGAGGCGGTTGCCGAATTCGGATTCAGATGCGAACATGTGTTTTTTACGGACGACGACTGCGAGTGGGTATGGTTCCGCAGCTCTTCCGCCATTGTCATGGTGAGATGCACTTTGCTTGGCCTTTTTTCGGGTTTTCTTTCCTGCCACTGACGACTCTGCCTCTCTCCACACGCACGCGTCGCTGTGTGTGTGCGTGAGCGAGGTGGATGTAGGAGTGCATGAGTGTGCTGCGAGTGTGTCTGTGTGTGCGCGCTGCCGCAAAGTGTAACCGTGGCAGAGTTGTAGCCCGCTAGTGGTCCGTTTGGTTTCTGATTTTCGGTTTTGTCGATTTCATTATGTACTGCAATAGTGTCGGCCAGCTCTGCCGACGTCGCTACCTCCTGTATACACTAGTGCGTTTGTGTGAGTGAGTCTGCTCTCTCATGGCGAATACAGGGTGCCGGTCCCCACTTGGGGGATCGCCTTGTGTGGCGCTGTGCTGTGCGAGTGCGGAGCACCCTGTTGTCTCGCTGACGACGACTTGTTTTCGCATATCTCATGCCGGCTCTTTCGCACTCCCTCTGCTGTGTTGGTGCTTTTTGCACTTACGTAAGCTTCCCGTCGCGCCGCTCTGAACACATTTCTTTCTTATCCAAATTCTAGGCGCCATTTTTAGTTGATTTGCATGAGGGGAGTGGCGGAGGAACACTTTCCAGGAAAAGTAACAGCCGCAGGAAGTACGTATTCGCTGGCTGCTATTATGTACTATTTTTATTGCCTCGCCAGCACGGCAACGACAGCAGCAACTGCAACGCTTCCAATGTGCGAGTCCGGAGGCCTTTGGTTGTTGCGCCGCTGAGTTGCCACCCTGTTTTAGCTGCGAGCCGTGTGAGGCAGCAACAGAGGCGACAGAAAATGAATTCCAAAGCAACACTGTGCGCGCACACTCCTCTCGTCTCTCTCGCACTCTCTTTGGCACCAACACACACACAGAACGCAAGGTCTCTCTCGCTGACTCTGCTCTCTGCGCCGCTCTCTTTCGCTCTGCTGACCAGTGTTGCCAGAATTTGATGAGCTAAATTGACGAAAAATTAAAAGCCATAAATAGCTAAACATAAATTGTAATCTGCTAACTTTTTAATCGATGTTAGTTAAGAAAACTAACCCACGGAACTACTGAACAAGAAGAATAAAAAATCCCATACGTAAAATAGTTAAATTTCTATATAATAGCATATTACTTAATGATACAGCCCTAGCAGTTTCAAAACAGCTAGATCCCGCCATAAAATAGCCAAAACTGTAGCACTGGTGCTGACTCCGACTGACTGGTCGTCGTCAGTTCGCCGTTTAATCGAAAATGTTTGCGGCGGCGTTAAGATGTACGAAAACGTTTTCTCGCCAAAATTGTGTGAATAGCAGTAGAAAAAAATGTCTTAAATCGCGCAAGTCGTCTGAATACAAAGAGTGCACCGTGGTGATCCGAGATTAGTAGAAAACTGAGTTAAACCTGAAAAAAACTAATACACTTTCGGGCCAACAGCCAAAGTCAGAGCCAGCGAATAAAAGGTGAAAATTTCGGTTGGAAGTGAGTGGGAAAAATAGTTGCAAGTGCTAAATACTGCGTAAAACGTGAAAGTTTCCAATAACACAAGCCCAGCCGAAACGAAACGAACGGCAGTTTGTAGTAAATATACATACGCGCATACAGTACATACATACACATTTCGAATATACACACAGCCCAAATATCAACCGACGAAGCTCTACTGCTTATTGCTTATTGCTGATGTAAGTGCCTCGGGCGGGGGCGGTGGGGGCGTGGTGTTGAATGATGCAGGGAAACATCCTTCAAGTGCACTTGGTGCTGTGTGGAAAATCAAACAAATTCGTGCCACTGAAACTTGTGAAAAATATAACATTTTTAGGTTAGGTCAATTTCAATTGGTTTATATACATACACACACACACGCTCACACAGAGCCAGCGAATACATATAGAAGGCGCACAGACAAAAAGTCGTCGCCGTCGTCGACGTGGTTGTTGTTTGTGTTGCTGCTGCTGCTCGCTCGCACACTCGGTCGAGGGTGGAGAGGAGAGCCACTCACACACACTGTCGAACGTTTTGAACCATTGCTTTTGGCTTGCTTATGAACTGACTGTATTTTTTCAACGTAGTGTCGTTTTATTTTCGTTCGTTGATTCGTTCTTTGCTCAGTTCGTGCGCTTATCTCGACTTTTGCTTTGATGCGCCATTCGCATGTACTGGCGAGAGTTGAGTTGAGTGCCGTGCCGTGCCAGAGTGTGTGTGTGTGCATTTAAATGGCTCCCAGCACTGAATAATATAGCCCAGAGCTCCACAGCTCCACACGGCACAATGAGAGCATCATTTCTTGCTCTTGCTCAGTTTCCCTCTTCGTCTTCATCTCATTCTTCTTGCTCTCGCCATCCGTTTGTTGTTCTTGCTTCGCCTTTTTCATTCCGTTTTTATTTTACACAAAACGTTTCTTCTTCCACAGCCTGAATCTGAATAGTATGTGTATTTATATATATTATATATATATACATATATGTGTGTGCCTTAGCTATTTTGTACATATTTCTCTATACACATCCATATGTTTTATTTGCAAAATTTATTAATAGCGCAGCGCCAGACTGCGACTGTGTGTGTGCCCCGTGTTTGTTGTGTGAGTGTGCGAAAGTAATACAAAAACTACATAAATATTAATTCGCGGATTCAGGGAAACACCGAACGATGATTCGTTGCAGTCGTAGCCGCTGATTAAAAGATACATACGCAGGAGGAAGTGCAAAAAAAAGAACAAAATAGTGTCTAACCATTTTTGCATATTTTTCCGCTGTCTACCTTTTGTGCTGCGTATTCTCTGTGTGCTGCTGCTGCTGTGCTGTGTATACACATAACAAAACAGATAAGATAACATTATACGTGTGCACGTAATAGAGCGGGCTGAACAAAAAAAAAAAATGGAGGGAAAATTTGCCCACATGTCTCCCCAAAGCACTCGCACACACACACGCACACAACGCCCCAATTTTGTGTGTTGTTGGAGCCTCTCTCACAAACACACTCCACTGTGTTTGGTATGCACTGGCAACGGTGATGGCGGATCCAAAAAATACAATAACAAGAAAGGCAGTTGAGAGAGAGCGGGAACGGAGAGAAGGAGCAGCATAAGCATACCAACAACTTCTTTTACCTTTTTTTTTTCTCTCCATAAGGATTATTATTACTGGTGGTGGGAGAGTTGGAGAGGAAGGAACCGCCAGAGAGCGAAGCTTCTTCGTGTTAGAGCTTTTGTGCGGCTGTACTGTTGTGTGGTCCAATATTTGTTTACAAATGCTTAAGGGGGGCAGCTGTGGGCCGAGTTGGTTGGTTTCCCCCAAGTTGGAGAAGCATTGATCCTCGAGGCGGTTTCCATTCAACTTGTATTTACATACACTCTCCAGGCCTGCGCACCTTTTGGTGCTCTCTCCAGAGACCTCTCTCTCTCTCTCTCTTTCTATCTGGCGCTCTCTCGAATGCCCGCCAAATACGAGTTTACATGAATATGTGTGTGTGTTGGCCCCAAACGGGTGAAATACCTTAAAAAAAATCAGCCATATCAACTGCGCCTCAACAACAAATGCGGCGCTCTCTCTTGTGCGCTCTCCCTTGCTGATGTCTCTCTGTGGCTGCACCACCACCACCACTACTTTGTAGAAGTAGCAGCAGCAGCAGCACCACCACCTTTGCATTGTTGCGTTTGCTGCGGCTGCCTCTTCTTCTTCTTCTTGTAAGTTGTAGATACAGAATATGTACCAGCTATACACTCCCCCCGCTCCACCCCCTTGGCGGTATCGGTGTACATATATAAATATGTTGGTTCTGCCAGCCAAATGTGTGCGTGTGTGAATTCTATGCAAGCCGATGTCGTGCATGGGGCATTTGGCACCTTCTTCCACATCCACATCTCGCATACACACGCACCAAATCCTCCTCATTCGAAGGTGTATACAGAAAGCTCGCTTAGGAAGTATTTACTGTACCGAAAAGGCAATAACAAAAGCGCGCGCCCTATTCCGAAACGAAACTCTCCTTAACTTGCACTCTCTTTGGTTATTCTTTAACTTCCTCTCTCCACCATTGACTCTATAACTTCCACTCCATTCCGATCTCCTTCCACAGTGTGGTGTTGTTATTGCTCCACCATTCCATTCCTTCACCTTTCTCTCCACCGCGCTTCCAATACAAAGACAAACCACACTTCCACTCAATAGTTTTTTCTTTATTTTTTTGTGATACGGCAGAAGAATTCCATTGGGGGCTGTGTTTGCTTTACCTTTCTGTTGGAATGTGTGTGCAATCGTTTCTTTTTTATAGATACTTATAACTAGATATATAGACGGAATTGATCAATCAGCTGTGTGCAAAGCAAGTTTTTCTGTTTTTGTGTATTTTTTAGTTGGACAAACCTTTAATCCTTCAGTCCTTTTAATGAACCTGATACCAACTCACGTCTTAAAACCTATTTTCCTCTCTCTACTTGCAGTGATAACCACCAAAAGGCGAATCCAGAGACAAAGAGCTACACGTGACATAGGAGAGATACAGGAAGAGAAGCAGAAGATAGCCGGGAGGAAAAGATTCCATCCCATCTCCTCTCTACATTCAGAAATCAAGCGTTTTTGCCGCTGGCGGGGCGACCAAATGCATAGACAACATATGTCGCAGCCACGTGCAATCCAAGACCAAGAGTTGCGACCCCGACCGTTCGTTGCATACTACATACGCTCATAGAGCATCCCACTATCCTTGCATTTGGCCAGCAGGGAGCCACAACACATACACACACACACACACAGAGCCAGCCAGGTTCCGGCTGGAGCAGGAGCAGGAGCAGCATTAGAAGCTCCCAGAACTAAGTAAAAACGAGAAGATGATGAAACGCACTCGTGTTGACGAGGTGCAGTTCGGCACACGACCCGGTCCACCGGTTCCCGGGGGAGTTGGAGTCGGTGTCGGCGTTGGTGTCGGTGTGGGAGTCGTTGGCGTGACCGGAGGAGGGCCAACGGCCGGCAGCAGCGGCAGCGCAACCAATACAGCGGGCGTGACCATAGGAACGGTGTTGCCCGGGCCCCACAGCGCCACCATCAGTGGCATTGGCATTCACCATCGCCTCCTCACGCCGCAGCATGGAGGAGCCCAGACCATTGCTTATTTGCCGTCCACCACACCGACGGCGACCAACCTAAAGACCACAAGCTCGATTGTGGACAGCAGCAGCAGTAGCGGAGGAGGAGCAGGAGTTGGACCAGTGGTAGCTGGTGCCCAGGTGACAGTGGGAGGAGCTGGTGGAGCCGGAGGCGTTGTCGTCTCCACGGGCAGCACGGGCACCCAAACATTGCAGTATACCACCTGTAAGTATAATGATTTTCATCCTCTGATGAAATGCTCTTACTCATACGTGCGTGTTTTTCCTCTCCCACAGCGTATAGCGTGGCCTCCATTCAGGCGGGTGGAACTCTCAAGGCCAGCACAGGGGATGGCGCCAACACAGTACAGATTCATGTGACCGGAGCAGGAGCAGGAGCCACGAATCCTGCCAACGCACAGACCGTCTCCAGTAGCTCACAAACGGGCCCAATCCGTCAGCGCACAATCAGCGGCACTCAGACGGTGGCCAGTGCCGTTGGTAATCTGGCCACGATGGCTCAACAGCAGCAGCAGACCGTTCAGCAGCAGGCGCCGCTGGTTACCGCCCCATCAACACCGGCCAACAGCGTGGCAGGTGGCGGGAGCACGCCACCGCAGGGACAATCGGGCAGCGCCACTCCGCGCCTGAAGGTGGAAGATGCCCTCAGTTATCTGGACCAGGTGAAGTATCAGTATGCGGACCAGCCGCAGATCTACAACAACTTCCTCGACATCATGAAGGAGTTCAAGTCGCACTGCATCGACACGCCCGGCGTTATCGAGCGCGTGTCCACGCTCTTCAAGGGGCACACGGAGCTAATCTACGGATTCAACATGTTCCTTCCGCCGGGCTACAAAATCGAGATCCATTCGGATGCCCTTGGCTGCTCAGTGCCCGTGGTTTCGATGCCCTCACCGCCGGGAGCACCCTCAAGCACGGGAACGGTGCACATGCTCACCGGAAGCAGTCCAATGGCAGTTGCCGCCGGACATGTCGCCATAAAGGCGGCTACGAATGCAGCAACGCTGACTCCGGCCGCAGGAGCTGGCGCTGTGGCTGCAGCAGCAGCAGCAGTGGCGCAGATACAGTCTGGAGCTGTGAATCTGATGACCCATGGCGGAGCGTCGCTCACCCAGACCACAATCCATGCCCTGCAGCAACATGCAACGCCACCGCAGTCGCAGTCCCCAAGCGGCGTCGTCGGCGGCGGTCATGTACACGTGAGTGTTACCAATTCGCCGGCACCAGCTGCCGTTGTGCCTCCCATCTCTGTGTCGGCGCACAATGTGCCACAAAATTACTCAAGGGATCGGGAAAGAGCCACCATCACGCCCACGGGTCAGGTGGCAGTGGCAGCAGCAGTGGCCACGGCGAATGCAGCAGCTGCAGCAGCGAACGCCGCCACCAGTATTGTGGTGGGCGGACCACCAACGCCGAATTCCCTGAGTGAGCTGAGTCCCCACGGCGGTGGCGGAGGTGGAGCCGGCGCGGGAGCGACCCAGCACAATCTGCATCACATCCAGCAGGCGCACCATTCGATTCTCATGGGCGAGACGGGCCAGCAGAATCAGCCGGTGGAGTTCAATCACGCCATAACCTATGTAAATAAGATCAAGGTAAGGTACCCCCAACACCCATGCAGCCACTTGGATACTAATTAGTTACTTCCCCATCTTTTCCCCACGCAGAACCGTTTCCAGAACCAACCGGCCAAGTACAAGAAATTCCTGGAGATCCTGCACGCCTACCAGAAGGAGCAGAAGGTGATGAAGGAGGGCAGCCTCAACCAGGGCAAAATGCTCACCGAACAGGAGGTGTACACGCAGGTGGCCAAGCTCTTTGGCCAGGACGAGGATTTGCTGAGGGAATTTGGCCAGTTTCTGCCGGATGCCACAAATCATCAGTCCGGCCAGTACAACATATCCAAGTCGGCAGCCGCCGCCGCCGCAGCAGTGCACAATGATCATGGAAAGCAGCGGCCAACGGCCACGTTAAGCGGCGGAGCACACATTACCATGTCATCGGCATCGCCAGCGCCCAGTGGTTCGCCGCTCCATTTGGGCGGCGCCACAAATCTGCCGCAGATCGACAACAGTGCCCATGCGGCGGCCATTGGCAACCTGTCGGCGGTGAACACCAGCGTCAGCATCAAGACGTACAACAACAATCAGCAGCAGCAGCAGCAGCAGAATCATGTCATTGGCTCGGGCCTGAATGCGGCGACCAGGAACGATATACTCTACGAGAAGGATTATCATCACGCGGGTCTGCAGCAGCATCAGCAGGCGGCGCACCAACGCGGCGCAGGTGTAGGCGGAGGCCACCATCATCATCTGGTCGGTGGAACGCCAGCAGGCACAAACCTTGGACGACCTGGTGCAGCCGGTGCCAGTGTGATGGTTGCCTACGAGAAGGATCATCATCGGAACAATCACCATGTCCAGAAGTATGTGGGCGGCCATGCGCCCAATCAGAATCTGACGCATGGCGGCCACAATGCCAAGAAGTCACCCAGCTATGGCATCACCTCGGTTATTGGCTCCATGCCGCCGCACATGTCGGACAATTCCCTGGATCGCAGTTCGCCGGGCATAAGTTATGCCACGCCGCCGCTCCCGATTGGTCAACAGCAGCAGCAGCAGCACAATTCCGCCTCCGCGACGAGAAGGCAGGGCGACGACGGCCTGTCCGCGCACTATGCCAGCGGAGCACCTCCTGCCAAGCGACCAAAGCCTTATTGCCGCGATGTCAGCTTCTCGGAGGCATCGAGCAAGTGCACCATCTCCGATGCCGCCTTCTTCGACAAGGTGCGGAAGGCCCTGCGGAGTCCCGAGGTCTATGAAAACTTTTTGCGATGCCTGACGCTGTTCAACCAAGAAATCGTGTCCAAAACGGAACTGCTGGGCCTTGTCTCGCCGTTCCTGATGAAATTCCCCGACCTCTTGCGATGGTTCACCGACTTTCTGGGCCCACCAGTGGGGGGTCAGACGTCTGGCGGTCTAATTGACGGCATGCCCCTAGCCGCCACGCAAAGGGCGCAGGGCGGCGGCGGTGGAGGTGGCAGCAGCAATAGCAGCTCGCATGATCGAGGCCACCAGAGTGCCGCCGAGTATGTCCAGGATGTGGATCTGTCGTCGTGCAAGCGACTGGGTGCCTCCTATTGCGCCCTGCCGCAATCCACAGTGCCGAAGAAGTGCAGCGGACGGACACCGCTGTGTCGGGAGGTGCTCAACGACAAGTGGGTCTCCTTCCCAACGTGGGCCAGCGAGGATTCCACATTTGTGACGTCGCGGAAGACGCAGTTCGAGGAAACCATCTACAGGTGAGAGTCTACCACCACAACAACCTCTACTCCTCCACACGTACTCAAACTCTTTTGGTTCTTTAGTTTCCCTTTCGTTACTTTTTCTCTATTTTTTTTACATCAAAGTTGCGGTTAAAATAATTTATTTATTTACAACATACTTAATATATTTAAGCCATTTCTTAATGTTCATTTTAACCGCAACTTCTATGGTCACCTTTTGTTATTTGTTTGTTTTGTCTCGGTCCTCCTTCCTCCTTCCTTCTTCTTTTTCTTTGGCTTTCGTTTATTTGGAATTAACCAATTGCGCACACTCTAAACAAAAGGAATATTCACAGAACGGAGGACGAACGCTTCGAGCTGGATCTGGTCATTGAGGTGAACAGCGCCACCATTCGTGTGCTGGAGAATGTGCAAAAGAAAATGTCCCGCATGTCCACCGAGGAGCTGGCCAAGTTTCATCTGGACGATCATCTGGGAGGCACATCCCAGACAATACACCAGCGTGCCATTCATCGCATCTATGGTGACAAGTCGGGCGAGATTATACAGGGCATGAAGAAGAATCCCTCCGTGGCAGTGCCCATTGTGCTCAAGCGCCTGAAAGTCAAGGAGGAGGAGTGGCGAGAAGCGCAAAAGGTGAGTATCCTCTTTGATTTGGAGCTAAGGAATGTGTAATTAATTAATTCCCTTCCTTCCCTCCACAGACCTTCAACCGGCAATGGCGGGAACAGAACGAGAAGTATTACCTCAAGTCTCTCGATCACCAAGCCATCAACTTCAAGCCCAACGACATGAAGGCCCTGCGCTCCAAGAGTCTGTTCAACGAGATCGAAACGCTGTACGATGAGCGGCACGATCAGGAGGACGATGCCATGGAGCCGGCGGGGCCGCATCTGGTGCTGCCCTACAAGGACAAGACCATCCTAGACGATGCGGCCAATCTGTTGATCCATCATGTCAAGCGCCAGACGGGCATCCAGAAGCAGGAGAAGCAAAAGATCAAGCAGATCATTCGACAATTTGTGCCCGATCTCTTCTTTGCGCCGCGACAGCCGCTGAGCGACGATGAAAGGGATGACGGTAAGCTCTCACGCATTAAAAATTAGTCATAATCATAACACGCTTGGTAGTTCATAACTTGGCTAACAGCAAAGTAAATATAATTTATTAATTGAACATCTCATATCATTATGCTAACACCAAAGTCACTAGGAAGTACTAAGACGCCGAACGCCATACGATTTTTTTTCCTTAAAAGAGGGCAGTTCTCTCGACGAGGCTACCGTATATAGTAATGCCATGCTCTCAACTTTGTGAGAGCGGAAGAGCAGGACAGCGGGAGAGCGCGAGAAATGTATGGTCGTTACTAATCTTAGTACTTCTAGTGTCTTTGCTAACACTCGCATTATTATAATTATTTATCTTAATTTGTATTTAGCCATGTTTTACTTGCTAATAATGGCAGGTGTGAACTATGGTTTATTTTTATTTCAAACTAGAAAACGTATTTAATGTAATTATAGTTCGATTCGTATTTTTATTAACATAGTGAATGTTTTTCGTTTCTTTTTTCTTCTTTTTTTACACTGCAACCAAATTCTGTAACGTAACAAACACACACGAAAATATGTAATTGAATAACCCAAACACTGGACTGCAATGCACCACCAACCACTCACTCTGACCCACATCGTAAATCCGATTGTGCATACGCCGTTTTCTATATAGCCTTTCCATTTTTGGTAGATGACAATACGAAAATGGAGGTGGACACCACCACCACCGGCACCACTACCACCACCTCCTCGCCTCTGAGTCGCACAGATTCGTCAGCGGCGGCGGCGGCGGCAACGCGGAATGCCAAGAGCAGCTTGACCAGCGAAGGCGCCTCTCCGGCGCGCAGCAATGCGAGCAGCAGCAGTGGTACAACGACGGGGATTAAGAAAGAGACTGACGATACCAAGGCTTCATCGAGTGGACCTGCAACAGGGGCGCAAACAGCGACCACATCAAGTTCAGCGACATCCGTGGACGATGCCACGCCATCAACATCCTCGGCGGCGGCAGCAGCAGCAGCGGCAGCGTCGTCGTCGTCGTCTTTAGCGTCCACCGCATCCGAGGCAAAGGCCAAGGAAGAGCCACTGTCCACCCACAGAGACGAAGCTACGGGCAGCAGCAGCAGCAGTGGAGCAGTAGATCCAGCAGTAGGAGCAGCCAGTAGCGGCGATGTGGAAGTCAAGCTGGAGAATCCTACAGACTTTGTTCATCCCAAACTACTGCCACCGCATGCCCAAGGCCAGCACGATGTGAGTTCTTGGGTTATTTCCCCCATTAGAATCTTTAATGAACTATCTTTAATCTTCCTCAAACCAGGACGAGTCCTACTCGCTGTTCTTTGCCAACAACAACTGGTATCTGTTCCTGCGGCTACATGCGATCCTCTGCGAACGCCTGCACGTGATGTACGAGCGGGCGCGCCTGCTGGCCATCGAGGAGGAGCGTTGCCGGGTGAATCGAAGGGAGAGCACAGCCACTGCATTGAGACTGAAGCCCAAGCCGGACATCCAGGTGGAGGACTACTATCCCACCTTCCTGGACATGCTGAAGAACGTACTGGATGGTAACATGGACTCGAATACCTTCGAGGATACCATGCGGGAAATGTTTGGCATCTATGCGTACATCTCATTCACGCTGGACAAGGTAAGTGTTGATGATTATGAGACCTTGAGATGATATGTGAATAACAATACCCTCTGACTCCCCCAGGTTGTATCGAATGCCGTTCGCCAGCTGCAGTACTGTGTCACAGAGCGGGCCGCCCTGGACTGTGTGGAGCTGTATGGCTCCGAGCAGCGGCGGGGCAGCACCGGTGGACTCTGTCGCGATGCGCACAAGACCTTCGACCGGGAGATGTCGTATCAGCGCAAGGCGGAAAGCATACTCAACGACGAGAACTGCTTCAAGGTGTACATTGTAAGTTGGACTCCTGAACCTATTGCTTGCTTTCTTTAAACAATTGAGATAACACTAAACCCCCGCCTTTCTTTGCAGTATAAAATCGATTGCCGCGTGACCATCGAGCTGCTCGACTCTGAGCCCGAGGAGGTGGAGAAACCGACGGCGTTAAAGGCCCAAAAGTTTAGCAAATATGTGGAACGATTGGCGAATCCGGCGCTTGGCAGCGGGGGAGGAGGAAATAGTGGCGGCGGCGGCGGCGGGAACAGTGCTGGCTCGAGTTCGGCGCTAGGCAACGACAATATTGCGGAATCCTCAGATATCAAGACGGAGGAGGAGGAGGAAGATAATGCCGAGGTGAGTGAGCAGCGATGATGAAGCTCCGGAACCGGAACACAGCTTTTGTGTGTGGTGTGTGCTTGAAGAGAGTGGTTAATCATGTTGTTTTTGTGTATATTTCTTCGTTGTTCATTTCGATTGTTTACGTTGTTCCTATGTTTTGTTTTCTCTCACCTAACCCTTGTTCCTGAGTTGTCCACTGTACATACAACAGACCTTGCTCATCCTCGCCCTGGCTTTGGACGACAGTCTACTCTCTATCTGTATATAAATGCCCAAGTATATACATATATCTATATATATATATATATATATCAGTTGTGTTTTAACTATCGTCGCACTTTGTTTTACTTTTCTCCTCCCCCTTTCTTTCCTCCTCATTTCGCCAATTGTTTTTCTCACTAATTTTCCTGTTGAAGTATCTCTTTCGTTTTGGTATCATTTATATCAACATGCCAACGCCAACTTTTATTAATCGCCGCCCGTCCGCCCGCCCGCCACATTTCGTATGCATAAACAAAAAATATTCAACTATTTTTGGCATACGAAGCTAACTAACTTTAAACTCTACATGAAAAGAAAACAAGAAAATATCTCACTAATTAAATGCTTTTTTGCATTCTTTTTCTCTCATTTTTTTATTCCAATTTATTTTTTTCGTACCAGGTCAATTCCAAGGCTTGAAATAACATAGTTTTGATAATTTCATTGAATAATAAGAAGAAGAAAAAGTCATATTGCAAAATGAAATAGTAATAACAACCAAAAAAATGAATTTGTTTTTATCTAAATAACCGAGAATATATGAACAAACCGAGACACCTTCTTCACCTCACGCCAACAACCACTACCACCAACCACCACCACTACCACCCACGAAACACCCCGCTCACTCTCTCACACACACACACACACACTCACATTGAATGTAAACAACAACAATAACAATAGCTCAAAATGAGGAAAGAAAACCCCCAAAAAACGCGCTCACCTCAATTAAATGTAGTAGTAAATAATACAATCCACATTCCACAATAAGAACAAACATTTATTGTAAAATAGTTATTAACAATTGAACTAAACGTAGGCGGCACGCGCTTGTTGCATATCTTCCCCTCTGATTTCGTTATTGCCTTGAGTTGTGTCTATATACCTGCATATATAGCGATAGAGAGAATCACACAGGAGAGCAGCAGGATCGGCAGTGGGTTGCTGATTAATAATGGTGTGTGTCTTTCGGGTGTTGTGGCTAGTGGCGAGTGTTGAGTGTTGTTGAGTGTGGTGGGAATACTTACAAATGTATATATGATCAATTGATGTGTTTTTAAATGTACATAACGTAATGCTAATCAAGGTCAGTGTAAGCCATAAAAAGAAAAAGATGCGTAGCGCTTGTGCATTTCTATTTGTTTCTGAACCTTTGCTAGCTAAGAAATTCGCGCAAATCAAAGACGCTGGAATTACTAAGATAAACAAAAACCAATTTTTTATTTTTCTGACAAAAATAGCGCTCTCTCCGCTTTCACAAAGTTGAGAGCCCAAAAATCTAAAGGTAGAGTGCGCTTGCATAGAATGCGTGAACGCGGTATACCCCCAAGAGAGCAACCGGCTTTAGAGCGCCCTCTCTCTGTCTCTATGGCAACTAAACTGTTAGCCAGCGCTGGGTCCAGCACGTGATTGTAATAACTAAAGAGTCTTTGCTAAAATATATGTCACCCGATCTTTTCCGAGTCCGTTTACAAACATATAGCGATAGTGTTTCGTTTTACTATTTTTTTTTAGTCCACTGAGAATGTATAGCCTGGGCACCCCTGTTCCAGAGCGCTTTCTCTTCCACTCTCTCCCTAAGGCGATACGCATCTTATTCTTTAAATGGCCTTTGGCCTATATATGTATTATTGTGTAAACGAGATTAGTAGCTAATTTTGTAAAGGAAGCAGCCAAGCCAAATGTCTTTTTTAAATTCGGTCATAATTTTTATATCTAGGAAATAAGAACAAACACACACACACACACTCGAGATAAATGTAAATTAACCTAGCCAACACACACACACACATACAATCACAAATGTTGTGGACCTTACTGGAGAATGAAATTGAGAAATATATATCTGGAGCCAGCAGCAGCGGGCAGCCCATTAAAAAGTCATGCATATATGTATATATATTGGAAGTTACTGAATCAGAAGATATCGGAAGGCGGGAGGTGGGTTTTGGTGGGGTTCTCTCTCTCACTCTCTCTCTCTCTCTTGGGGTTAGAGCAGCAGTCATTTGCACACAGACCTAGGCTTAAGCAAGGTAAGTGAGTCATCGCATTGTAGAACACTCTCTCCTCTCTCCTAGCTCCTCTCTCTTTAATTTCCTTAGTACCGTAAGTCGTAAGCTTTTCGTTTTGTTTTCGTATATATGTATGTATGTGTTTAGGTGTTTCGATTTGGTTTACCCGTTACCCCCTTTGGCCTGGTACGTGTACCTCTTCCTCCGCCACCACCAACCACATCATCATCCTTGGTTCTTTGTGTGTACGTTTGCTATGTTTCGTTGTTCCATATATATGTCTATATATGTCTTACTATAACTAATCTGTTTTGTAATGCTACACATTCACACACACCCACACACATCCACACACATCCATACACCTCAGCGCAGTAACAAGCTTTTAATCTCGTAAACTCTCTGTGAGCATGTCTGAGTATGAGCCGCCGTTTCAATTGCTCCGGCAATTGTCGCAATTATGCACAATAAAGACTGACTCTCCTTGCATTATTCTCATTGCAGCTTGGCCACAGGGGATGCGGCGGCGGTGGCATCAGTGGAGGAGGTGTACGCAAGGCGCGCTTTCTGCTGCGCAACAAGCGCCGGTCGCAGCTGCACGAGGAGCAAGTGCGTCAGTTGTTTGAACAGAAAAGAAATCGCACCGAGCTGGCAACGACGACGACGACGACAGGGACGGCAAATGACTCGGCTACGCCTGGCTCTGGTGGGGACACTATCTCAAGCAACAGCAGCACCTCGGCGGCACCTGGCAGCAATAACAATAATAATAACAACAATAATATCAACAACAACAGCTGGGGCAGCAGCGGCGGCAGCGGCAACAAGCGACTGCCGGAGAGACTCGGCGCCCCACAGGTGGGCCTGGCCGAGCAGTATGCCTTCAACGATCGCGATGAGATCAACACGAATCCCAGCAATGGGCGTTGCTTTGTGACCAGCAAGAATCTCAAGCTACTCAAGTACGATGCAGTGCGTCGTGCCAAGAAGGTGAGCTACCTTTAAAAAGCTAATAAATACAAGTTTCTAATAATATTCCCACCCACAGAGTCACTACCGCGTCACCCAGACCAAGTACGCGCACTTCCAGACCTTTGTCAACAAGTGGCTGCAGCAGCATGTCAGCGAGCAGCTGCAACAGAACTGCCTGGACTGGCTGCTGGGCAAGACCCCGGATCAGATCAACGCCAGCGGCTGGGGAGCGGCCAGCAAGACCAAGACAGTGCCGCAGAAGGATACCTCAAAGACGCCATATCGGATATACAACAGATACAAGGTGGTGCAGAGCAGCGTAGTCAGCGGATTAATAAGCGGCGGCGGCGGCGGCGCTGCTACTCCCGTGGCAAACAACTCCACAACGCCAGGAGCGACGACGCCGGTGACCAATGCTGCTTTGGCATCCTCGGCAGTGTCCTCAAGCTCGAGCTCAAACCATCCAATTGGAAACAGCAGCAGCATTTTGAGCGCAGATTCAACGACCACTGCGACGCCCCAGCAGCAGCAGCAACAACATTGCAACAGTGCGGCAGCTGCAGCTGCGGCAAGCACAAATAATGCAGAGGCACTGCAACAGGTGCGACCCATGGAGAGCTAACCAGTAGTCGCTGCTTGGTCAGATGCATTCACATGACGATAAAGAGGCGGAGACGGAGGATGAGGGAGAGGATAGAAAGTTTTGATTTTTTTTTTTAAATGTGATACCAGTTCCTGGACGCGGTCATCGAGATTGCAGCTATACCCCGACCGAACACATGGCTGGGCATTGGGCATTGAATATTTGATCGAAGGAAAGCTCTTTTTCATATTGTACAAAAAGTCATTTAATCTTAGGCGTTTTGCTCCTAAATAAGAATTTAGTTTTGCGCGTAGATCTTAGGTTTTTAACGGCGGCGTCTGGTTTTTTCGATGCGCTTTTAGCTTTTAGGGTATAAAGTCGATGTAACACACACACACAACACATACCTTACCATGCAATTGCAAGCCCCATAAGAGTCAGATAAGATATATACACATATATTTTTAGCGTTTTGTGCACGAAACGGAAGACAGTTGTGCTAATATTTACGATACAGATACAGATGCTCTGTCTGTTAGCTTAGTAAGATTTTATAAACATCAAGCCCTTACTTTTACCCATAAATGTAACAACGTATTTTTATACAAAACAACAACAACAAAACCCACACACACACAAACCTTGTACAATTCCTTGTGAATACTTATTAATTAATTACACTTTACGTGCTTAAGTTCATCTACCTTTAAGTTGTAAAAAACGTAATGAGCGCAGATTAAAACGGAAAGTTTATCAAAAGTGAAAATTTCAGTTTTGGAGTCTTATAATGGAAAAGGGAAAGACGGGACATACAAAGACATATAAAATATTTATTTTTAAGTTACTCAACATTCGAAACACTTTAAAAAATTGCATTTCATGCAAGGAAGTCATGGAAGTCACTTGTAGATGAAGTCCCTGCGCGTTATAATGCCAGCAATGCGATTCTCATTGTTGATGACCAACAAGTGCCGCAGGCCCAAGGCACGGAATATCTGGAAAATCCTAGGCACCGAATCGTGCTGGGAATGCAAATGTTAATTAGTTTTCATTAATACTTTGGGTGGGTTTATAATGACTTACCGGATTGACGCGTACGGGAGATGGGTTCATAAACATGGCCAGGTCGACGGTGTAGTTGATTTTATCGTCCAGCTTGCGAACGCTCTGGAGGAAAAGGTTTAAGAGAGATATTAAAAATATACATTAGAAGAGAGAGAAATGCGGAGCTCTCTCCGAGTGCAGTTAAAAAGAAAACCCTCCTTTGCTTGGCTTGTACATTGCAGGCAATTTATGGACAGCCCCTAAAGATAAGCAAAACCAAAACCGTCCATCAACGGGGTATATGTTTCGCTTTTAAGATTTAAAGTGATTGAAAACTTTCACCGACGATGTGTAGATTTTGTTTTCATATCGCTAAGCGCGTATTTCTTCTCCAGAAAAACTCCCTAAGGCAGTTGTTATCGTAGAATATGCAGCTAACAATGCCTAGTCCCCGAAATATCCACAAAGTGCCCACCCAGGTCTTAGAGCTAGTTACCTTAATTGATGGATATCGCGGATAGACATCTCTGAAGGTCTGAATAGATGTTTCCGGCAGCCAGAAACGCTTGTTTTCCACATACAAAGATTTCAACAAGATGACAATTAGCTGGGAGCGCAAGATGATGCCACAGACGCGACCCTCCGAACGGCGATCCTGTATATAGATTTGTTATAATTATGTATTTGAATATATAGTATATAACATAGTATATAAAACTCACGCCCGTGACATTATCCACAACGGGGAAGCCATTGTGGTCGCACTTCTTCAGCACTTTGTAGATGTAGTGGGCACTATCGCGCAGCTTGATGCAGACCACAGGACTGCTCAGGATTTCTTTGGCTGTCAGACCCTTATATTGTGGCAGCGGCTCCCAGGTCAGCATGGGTACATGATTCACTTTGATTTGAGTGTCATAGATGCCCTCGTTGAAGTAGTCGCCGACCCACTTGGCACTTATCAAAGCTATGATGAGCGGAAAGAAAAAGGAACTTTCGATGCCGGTTGTTTCCATCAAGATAACCGACAAGCTGATGGTCATGCGGAGTACTCCGCCCAAATTGGCAGCAGCTCCGATTAGAGCGTATTTACCAGGATGCAGGAATTCCTAGGATAAGTGAAATGAAGTTATTTTCTTAGGTAATATTTAGGAGAACTCATGCGTACCGCCTCTGGGAAAAAATAGAACGTAACCATGGCCAGAAGACGACCCCAGGCAGCACCAACCAGAGCAGTGGGTATGAAAACGCCCAAGGAGACATTTAGGCCAAAGGTGGCACACGATAAAACATAGTAAACGACCGTGAACAGGGCCAGCGTGAGGATTTTGTGGGAGCCTACAAATAAATTAAGAGATTTTAAGAGATGCATTTCGTTTTTATTAATATAATAACTCACCTGGAGGATCGTGGAAGAGCGATCTGACCGTTGCCTCGGGCGTTTGAAACCACAGGGCAGCCACAGCGTTATACTCATTGTCCTCGCAGAAAAGCTGAACGGGATGTATGGTGGGATCGTTGCCCAACGGCCGGCAATCGTTGATGAAGTAGATCATGAGGCAAGCCAGTGTTACGCCCAACATGGCCACCACCACGGCTTCGATAACCTTGGCAAATTTCCAGGGAATGAAGCGTTTCCGGAAGTTATTGATCTTCGTGTTCAGCGAGTTCCAGGCAGCACCCAGCAAGCCGCCGGTCACACCCAGGATCATGAAGATTGGCAGCTCGAAGTAGTCGAACTTTAGGGGCTGATCAAACTTTCCCAAATTGAAGAGGCCCGTAAAGGTGAAATCGTTTAGACCATGGTAAGCCGATAGGACGATATTCAGCGTGAACACACTGATAATGGAGGCCACCAGGGTGCGCCAAATGAGATTCTGATTCCAGAAGCTGGCCGCCTCTTCCAGCGAGAAGAGCATGCCACCGATGGGTGCTCCAAAGGCGGCTGACACTCCGGCCGCTCCGCCGCCCAGGACAAAGTCGCGCTTTTCGTGATCATCGCGGAAGGCTTTAAATATGCGAAAATCCTTCACAAACGTGGTGCTCTTGCCCTGCGAGATGCCAGCGGCAACCACGGCGCCAGCATGAATCATTGGGCCCTCCTTTCCGCCAGCCAAGCCGCCCACCACGGAGGTTATGACGCCGATGGCCTTTACGGCCAGCGTTTTGATTCGAACAATTCGAGGAATTTTAACGCCATTCAGGTAGCTCTTCACCTGTGGAATGCCACTGCCAGCGGTAATGGGCTCAATGTAGGTGACCATGGCAGCTCCAAAGGCCACTGGCAGGATGCTCAACAGGATCCAGTAAAGGTAGGGAACCACTAGATCGCCATTGGTGGCATCACTCAGAGGAACGTTATTGGCCACAGCTGAAATTAAGGATTAGAATTAGAATCTTTCAAGAAATGTATCTCAAAAGTAGTACCTACACTCTTTAAGGAAGTTGTACTTCAGCTCCGACAGCTCTTCTATGATTATGTCTATGGTACAGGCTATGAGGGCCGTGATAACGCCTATCTGGATGAAGATAATCCAACGGATGATGTCCTTGCGCAGAGAGAATCGTTCCGTCAGCCGCCTTCGCTGCTCGTCTTGGAACAGCGTGTTCTCGCACACTTCATAGTCCAAGCTCTGCGAGGGGAGAGTTACAGATAAGCCCAGAAATTATCCATGACGCCGCCGCCCACAAAATACAAACCTCGTAATTTGGTGTGGAAGCCGCAGCTGTGCGGGATCTCAGATGGAAAATGGGTTCGGAATCCGTGATTCGGTTCCTTGCACTGCCTGCACTGCCATTTATTGTCTAAAAAGGCAATTAAATTTAATTACTAATATATGTACTTAGCCGTCTAGCGATAAGCTGCACTCGGGGAACAAAAGACCTGATGATTCATTGGAGGTTTGAGCTAGTTTTAAACTTACATTGACTGGAGGAGGCGCGGCAGAGGTACCTAATAAGGGCGGCAAGTCATCTTCCAGCAAATTTTGGTGATTCCCCGAATTTGTTGCCGCTCCACTTGCGGAGGAACTCGTTGTGGGCCTCATCTCTCCGCTTTGGTTGTCTCCGAAAGTTTCGATTGGCTTTGGCCCAGGTCCTGTTTTATGCACAATCGGTTCTTCATCTTCGCTAGATTCCTCCTCTACGCGAATTAAAGTCTTGCGATCGTCCATTATTATTAAACAATAATGACGAAACAGAAGCGAACGAACAGCAAAATAAAAACAAGAACAAAGCCGAATAGAGTGTGACCAGCTGCGGTCCACTGCAAATTCTTAAGAGTGTGACCAGCCCCTTCAGCTCGTGGTCGCAGCTTTTGAATTAACGGAATATTAGCGAACAAATTAATACAAGTTTAAGCCAACTTTAATCTAAGAAAAGGCCAATAAGGAACGAGATATGTTACAAAAGATATTTTCTTAATGTGTCCTACAGAGTGGGCTCAAAACGAAAGTTCGGATTGAGATACTTGAACTTGGCCGCCTCCAGCAGCAAGCGGTTGTGCTCGATGCGGTTGCGACAGCGCAGCTCCTGCCCAATCTCGGCCATGGTGCGATCCAGGCGCTGCAGGACATCCAGCTGGGGTTGCTCCATGAAGTGGGTGAGAGACAGCGATTGTGAGAGGGCCTGGGCGCGCGCATACTCCATGGAATTGTCCTCCAGCGAGGATGATAGCGAGCTATCCGACTTGTTCTCACCAGGCGGTGAAGGGGCCCGGCGCAGATCAATGGCCATCGGTTGCTCTACCGAAAAGGAGGACGAAGAGGAGGTGCTTGGTTGTTCTGGCTTGATGGGCGCCAAGAGGGGGACCGCTGCAATTGGTGTTGCTGGATTGCAATTGGCAGCCACGGATAAGTTGGAACGCTGAAAAGAGAGACGTTTCCTTAGTTACATTTTTGTATTTATTGATGGAATTCATAGGTTTTAATTTAATTTTTTCCGTTAAGAATCTTTAACTTTAGTAGAAAAGAAAATCAAGCATTTTCCTCTTATCTCTTTATCCCTTTCCTCTTTTATTTACTTACATCCTGTAACAGAAAACCAATACTGTTGGCAATAATTGGTGAATTGGCTTTGTCGCCGTTATCTGAAGTCGAATCTCCGGACTAGAAAGAGATAAATATACATGCAGATGTATGTATGTAAAGACATACATATACATGCAAGTGTCATCACACAAATTCACGCACACATGCCTGCCACCTGTACACTAAAAGTTCTGTTTCATTGAGCTATTTTTTTGCCATGCAAACAGATACTGTATATAAAGTGGGGCGCTGCTCTAACGGTAACCGCAAGGTGGTGAACTCTTGTCGTCTCACTCGCACGCTTACCGATCTGGTGGCTGCGCCCTGCTGCTCCTGCTTGTGCCGCTGGAACACCGTTTTGATTTTCAATTCGTGTGAGGCAGTTCCTAAGCCCGCCGAGGACGCAATTTCAAATTTCGGCGGAGCCTGCGCAGCCGCAACCGCCGCCGGCGGCGGTGTTGTAGTCTTCTTGCGTTCCTTTGCGCAGCGTCGGTTCCTCATGATGCGATCACGGCGCTCCTCCAGAGCGGCCACCTTCATCTCGTGCAATTTGCCGAGCAGGGAACTGTGTCGCCGCTGCACGGGGGAACAAGAAAAGTCAAAAAAAAAGAAAAGACACCAACAATCCGTAAAATGCTAAACGCTTACCTTGATGTGCATATGAAAGTTCCCAGTGGAGCGCACGCTGCCGCGATAAATCCGATCCGGCGGACAGTAGCAGCACTTGACGGTGACATTATCCCCCACCTGATTCTCGATGCGGTACAGCTCCCCATTGAGGATGTAAGGCACATGGGGGCGCCTTTCCGGCGGCTCCTCATTTAGCTCCTTCTTGGCTTCCGACCCGTTTGCGGACATTTTTCAGCTTCAAAAGTCGACTGCACTTTCGGGGATTTGCGAACGAATAGAACAGGCGGAATGGGCAGAAGCAGAGGGAGAGATACAGATTCTGTTCGTAAAGTTCTCGGCGCAAGGAACGAACAGAAAGAGAGGGCAAGGAAAAAGGCAACGGTATTTGGCAAAACGAAGATAGGTAGATGGGAGAGACAATAAGGCCTTTCTGCACGTCGGTCATACTAACCCAATTAGAAGATTTTTGATTGTGTTTAAATAGTAAAGACATATTGCAAATATTTTTTATTAATTTAAGTAAAATAAAATAAAAAATAGTTTGTATTGACAAAACATTTAAAATTTCTCTGTTTTTTGCGCCACGGCATCGGAATACATGGAAAAAGGAGTATAACCAGGTTGGCAGCTTTAAAATACCAGCATACGAGGCAAGTTAGCAGCTCGGTTAAGCAAAAACGAAAAGTGGCAGCACCTAATAGAAAATAAACAATTCCCTCAGCTGCACGTGTATTGCTTGCACTTTTAACAACAAAACAGGAGTTAATGCAAAGGAATTTTGCATAATTTAGACTCCTTTTGTTATTAGTAATCCATTAGATAAGTAGCCAACATGGAACCGTCACCACATGCGAAGCCAAACATATTAATAACAGGTGTGTATATGCTGGCCTTTGGTACTTGCTAGAATTTTTAATAAATTTCTTAAATTTCAGGCACACCTGGAGCTGGCAAGTCCTACTTGTGTGAGCGCCTGGCCGCTCAACTGAAATTCGATTGGCTGGACTGCTCGAAAATTGCCAAGGACAATGGCTTTGTGGAGGAGTACGACGATGAGTACGACTGTCCCATACTCGATGAGGACAAGGTGGAAGCTTACACTCACACTCTCTTTCAACAAATAATAATAAGAATATGCTAATCCCTAGCTAATGGATCACCTGGAACCCCTGATGGCTAAGGGCGGCAATATAGTGGAGTACCACGGCTGTGACTTCTTCCCAGAGCGCTGGTTCCAGGCCGTTTTCGTGGTCACCTGCCCCAACACAACGCTGTACGATCGCCTCAAGGAGCGCAACTACAACGAAAAGAAGCTCAAATCGAATATAGAGTGTGAAATCTTTGGCACCATTCTGGAAGAGGCCAATGATTCCTATAAAGCGGACAAGGTCTTCAAGCTATCCGGCGAAACGAAGGCGGATGCCGACAAAAGCTTGAAGACCGTCAAGAATTGGTATCGAATGTATAAAAGGAAATAAAGGGAGTTGTTTGTGTTATAAGCTAATGTAATGTACTCCAAGGATGTTCTGTTGTTGGAAACATATAGAAGGTAACAGCTATTTTTTACTATTTTATTTACAAACAAACTACATGATGTAAAAAGTGGAAAATCCTAAATCTAAAGCTAAACTCTCGTCATCTTGAAGCGAAGTGGTCCATCGGGCGCATACATAAAGGTTACGGCGTAATCCAGCGGCTTGTGGTTATATTCCAGCTTGTAGTTGCGCAGCAGCTTGGCCAGCAGTATCTGCATCTCCAGATCGGCAAACCGACGACCCAGACACATCCGCGCTCCATAGCCGTAGGGCAGCGAGGCAAATGGATGCAATTTGCCGGGCACTCCACCGTGTTGGGGCTTTAGCCACCTCTCTGGCCTGAAGGTGGCTGCATCTGTCACATACTCCTCCATATTTCCAGTCACAATCGTTGGAAATACAGCCTGGACACCCTTGGGCACCTGGTAACCACAAATCACACTATCCTCCATCAAGGTGCGGCCATTGCCAATCACCGTGCTGTACATGCGGAAGACCTCCTTGATGAAGGCCTTCAGGTGGTGCATTTGATCGAGGAGGGGAATGGTCAGCGGTGTGTTGGCATCCGGCAGCAGACGCTTTAGCTCCTCGTGCACCTTTTGCTGCTCCTCGGGGCGGGTGGCCAGTTGATACAACATCGAGCACACAGCCATAGATATCTGGAAAATATGTGGTTCTTAGAGGGATTTCTTTGTATTTCTAATAGATTCCTTAAAACTTACAGTATCTATGCCGACTAGAATCAAATCGAGTGCCATTATGGTGGCTATTTTCTCGTCTTTCTCTGAGAGGATCACCTTCTCCACTAGCGAGGGCTCTCCAGCACGCAAGCTGGGATCCTGGGTCTTAAGTCTTTCCGTGGCACTCTGTATGTACTTCATGCAGACACTGCATGGGATATAGAGGGAATTATCTTATATCTGATCGAATATATGTATTTACCCCACAAAGAAGTTCATATTCTTCACATAGCGCGTCCACAGCGGCGTGGGAAAGTAGCGCCAATAGGGAGCCTTCAGCTCCAAAGTGGCCACATTGCGCAGGGCATACTTGGCCGCGTCAATGATTTGCTGGGGCTCCGAATCCGGCTTCAGATTCGATTCCAGGCAGCCCAGACGAGTGTCCAGAGCCACGCGACCAATGCCTGATTATATATTGAGAGCTATTAACATGTTAAAGGTGATTATTTCCAGGAAACACTCACATTCCAGTGACCATTTGTGTATTTCATTATCGAAATCCTCAGGCAGCTCTTGGTTTTCATCCAGCAGCTGTTCGCAGCGCACCAGAAAGTCCTCGGTGATCACCTCCAGCGGCTGCAGGTAGCGCCTAATGGTGGACAACTGCAGAACTGGCTTCTGGACACGCGAACGGAACTGACGCCAGGGCTCGCCATGGCTAAAGGAAACACCTGATTATTAAAAAGTTTATATAACAAGACAGTTATACCTACACTCCAACTACGCCTCCCAGCTCCCCGAAGAAGTCCTTGCGCACCACGCTCTTGTACTTGACCAGGCTGGGCATCGAGGGTCGAAAGGGAGTGGGTCCCTCGCTGCGGTAGCACTGAAAAACGCCGCAAAATACATCAAAATGAATGGAAATTCATAAAGTTAATGGCTTTAACAAGTCACCGACAAGTGCTGGGTAATTTGTACGGTGCCAGAAATTGAGGTAGTGCTTTGGTGCCTTCGTGGTTCGCTGGTCATGCGGAAAGTCCCAGCTACTGACTGTAAAGGTGCTGTCGCCTCGCTTAAGCTTACCTTTTCAATTTCGTCGGCATCGTAGATGAACAATAGATCGGGCCTGCCAATGAGGCCTCCAAAACGCACAATTCTGCCGTAACGCTCGTGCAGCAGCGACGAGATGTTGGCCACATCGGAGATGGTGTATTGACCAATTATGGGCATCAGTCTAAAGGAGTACAGAGGAGGACGGGAAGAGTACGAATTAATCAAGGTTAAGCGAAGCTGCATTAGGCTATGCCAAAGTCGTACGGCAAATAGCGATTTGTGAGCAAAATTCGTCAGCATGCAGCCAAATTTCACACGTTATTATGGTGACCTTGAATATGCTGCTAATTGAACGCTAATCAAGCAGATGACGTGCTGCCCAGTGGGGGGCAGGGCAGCAGAGGGGAGACTTATGCAGGTGTAAATTGCCGGAATCCCACACGCACATTTAACCAGAATCGTTAGAGAATCTCTACCATAAATATTTACTTAGCATACTCACATAATTATCTTCTACTAGGGAGGGTTAAAACTAGTTTTTGTGGAAGAGTGCGTGTTTTATTTTTGCACACCAAGCCTAAGCCAATAAGTGGCCGTAAATATCAACATCATTATTAACGTGGCTAATTCAATAATTGTCGAACAAGAGCTGAAGAAGCTCTTCCTAATTGGGTCAAGTGAAACGGAGAGTGTGGCTGGCTGGCTGGCTGCTGCCTGCACACACTGCCCTTGCAATTCGCGTGGAGAGAAAGCGAGTTTGTGTCTCGAGTCTTTCGTTTTTGATATAAAAAAAAACCCATCCATTGTATGTACCTCCAGGTGTTGCCCAGAATGGGTATGGGCTTTGGTCCTGGTATCTGACTGTAGGGCAGGGCATTCTGCCACTCGGCCGTGGAGTGTATGCGGGAGGCATTGGTTTGGGTTTCCTCTGACTGCTCCGTCAGGTGTGGACAGGTGGCTACGCCCGTGGAGCTTTCGCGACGCTTTTCGTGTGGCAAGAAGCTGGCTGGTTGGCTGCTAGTTGCGCCTCCAATCTTGGACACACTTCGTCGCAGCTTTGGAACCGTGGCTGCTGTGGAACGCCAGGCCTGCATGGGAAGCTTATTCATCGTTTTTTTTGGGGCCGTGCGCGAGAGAGTCAACAACAACGACAGCCACTAAAGCCCAGTGATTTATATTCAAATCAGATTTCACTAGTTTTATGCCTCGATTTCCAATTGTCTAGAGCTTGTGACGTCGACGAAACACACAAAGACGCGGGGGGAGCACTGAAAGTAGCTTCTAGCGGAAACAGCAACGGAGTTCCACACCGAACGGCTGCCTGGCACAAACTACACTGGCAAGCCCCCAGCTCCAGCGATCCAAACGAGGTGCCTGGCGCGGCAGCCCCAGATGCTCATGTCCCCGCTCTGCTGTGGCTCTTTGTTGTTTTTAAAGAGAAAGTCTTTACGTGCTCTTAACTTTTATGATTTTTGTACTCAGTTCTCATAGGGAAATGTTTCTGGAGACGGTATGCTGACCTCTTTACACATTAGCATTTCCTTTTGTTTTTATTAAAATTTATTTTGTTATTCGTAAATCTTTTTATACCCTTGCAAAGTATTATAATTTTAGTCACATGTAGGCAACGTATTTCCGACCCTAAAAGTATGTAGATGTTATCAGCAACAACAGCCGAGTCAATCTAGCTATTCCCGTATGTCCGTTTTTACATGAACTAGTTTCTCTGATTTAGAGCTATCTGGATGAAACATTCAAATGAGACAATTCCTACAATTTAGCTGTCTAGATCTGACCTCTATATCTTATATTTCTCATAGGAACGATCGAAAAATTATAAGCAACAAAATGATAATTTTGGTCTTTTTTACATAAATCTATCAATTAAGGAGTTTGATGTGGGAATTTGTTATGATTATATTATTATATACAATTACGGCTTTATTTTTTTTTAATCGGATGAATATATCATATAGTAGCTTCCAGAGGAACGAACTGAAAATGGTTAGGAAAATAATATGCAAATTGATTTTGTAACATATATTATTTGAATAAATAAAATCTCTGCCCTGTCGATTGAAATAGGGACAGAATAGATGGAAGCAACAAGCTCCGAATACGTGTTTCTTACCCTTAGGGGGATACATTTATTTTGTATGCTTATGTTTTCTTTTTAAATTCTTAAAGTTTTCATTACGCTCGGTCTATAGCTTTCTTACTGGTTTGCTTATAATATTTTTCAATGCAGACCTACTTGAATTTAATCCAAACCAAACCATAATATAGTCATTTAGCCGGCTTAAATAAACCAATTAAAAAAAGATACCAACAAGTCTGTTCATAATTATATATCAATTGTGATTATAGCTTTTGGACCAATTCGAAAATCAATGAACTTCGGCTAATGGGAGACGTCGTTTATTTACATTAAATGAAAGACTATATATATTGCCGAGCATTTGGTCAGTCGAGAATAATGGTAGCACTCGTGTCTCTGAAATGGCCTCTGATAGCCGCAGTTATTTTGTTGATCTGCAATCTCAGCGATGGTCGCCGGGCGAAGTCACGATTCACCAATATGCAGTGTGAATCCTTCAACGACACCTATGCCGTTTTCACAAAGTGTAAGCTCAGTTTACTAGGACGAGGGCGAGCCGGTGTTGACATATATTTGAAACTCTTTCAACTTCCTATAACTAATTGTTGGGTAAGCGATATAAGCGACCTACATTTATTCCCTAAATAAATAATTTAATCTTATTTTCAGACTAATTTGAGCATTTATCGGCGCTACAATGGCTATCAACCATTTTTGTACAATGTCAGCACAAATTTATGCCAGCTTGTGGAGAACTCCAATGTACTATCTTTTCAGGGACTCGTTATTAGTGCGATTATGTCCAGATCCAATCTAAATCACAGTTGTCCCTTTAATGTGAGTTAATCGTTGAATCCTTCGGGATATTTACCCAGTTCCTTCTTTTTATAGCACGACATCATAGTGGATAATCTGGAATTTCATGACGACTTCTTGAAAACCCTGCCTCTTCCGCAGGGCGACTATAAGATAGAATTACGTTTTGCCACCGAAAAGGTCTGGAGGGTTCAGGTTACCGTGTTCTTTGAATTCAAAGAGCATTAGCCCGCTGAAAATATTCCAAAATGAAAGCAGAATGCAGGCTCTTATATCCTTTCCACATATTCTTTATATATTTAGCAAATGTCACTTTTGATTACAAAGTTTTTACGTTCAATACACATTAAAAATGTCACAATTTTCAAATGCATTTCCCCCGCTGCATTTGAGTTTGTTTTTTTGTTTAATTTATTGCTGAGTTTAATGAGATTATTGTGCAAAGCATTGGTTGAATACAGAGCGAACGAATAAAAATAGTAAACTTTCTTGGCAATTAACATTTTGAACACATCAAAATCTTTTAAAAAAGTTTATTTTGTGGCTTGTATCAATAGAATTTAGTTTAAATCGTAAATGCTTTGCTGGCTTACAGTCTACAACTTGACTTTATGGCTTAAGTAATTGCGTGGGGCTTGCTCGAATGGCACGTAACGAAAGTCATGCGATTGTGTGTGGGTAAAAGCGACATAAGTCCGCCGACAAAAGTACGCTAAAACAAAGGCTAGTCGAGGGTTATGTCGGTTTTTTCTTTGCGGGTTATTGACGTTTTAAAACGATAGAAATCGCGCGACTTTATGTCGTTTAAAAACGACACAATATTCATTATTGAACGACATAAAGTCGCCGCAAAAATAACAAAAATTCTAGCTAATAATGTCACTAAAAAGCGACATAATTTCGCCGTTAATTAAGGTTTTTTGCGACGACTTTATGTTGTTTGCAAACTACATTATTCCGCTCGAGCTTAAGTTGTTTTTTTGACGGTGAACTTGTGTACAAAAACGACATAAGTTCGCCGTCAAGAAAGCGACATTAACTCGCCCGAAATTGTCATTTAATAAATGTCCAGCTTATGTCGGCGGACTTAAGTCTTCACCCCGATTAAAAGAAACAATAAGAGAACACTTTAAGAGGCGCAAGTCTAGATCGAATCGATTTTTGATTGTTTGTGTGGGGGGGATTATAATAATAAGTAGCAGTAGAAGTACGTTCTTAGGGTCTTTACTAGTATGAAACTTAGCTTAGTTCGCAGTACGCATATGTATATAGAATGGCATATGTATGTTAGGCTTAGACTAAGAAAATTAAGATGTTGATGCAAGTGTGTGTGTGTGTTAAATATGAAATGTTGTGTGTGGCAGCTCAGAGACAGATACACTGCACAGTGAAGGCTCCTCTGTCCTCGTTTTTTTACACTCTCCCTCTTCCTCACTTCCTTAACCGATAATTAACTATGCTTAAGTGCTATATTTATAGGTATGAATGTGGGTATCTAGACTTACAAAAAGTATATGGCGGCTTCGTTCGTATTTACATTACTACATATATCGCACATTTGATTAACTAAAAACTAAACGGACCTCCTCCCACCGTGGGTAGGGGAACATAACTCCATGCAAGTCGGTTCACAAATTCGAGTTAACTCATTTAAAAAAAAAACAGAAACTAAAAAACAAGTAACATCCATTTGCCTGACGATGACTAATACTCTCTCCAGCCCAGCTTAAAAGGCGGCTTCAGTGTTAACACTCGAATTCGTTGGCCGTTATGGCGCTCAGATCCTTCATCAGGCCCTCCAGATTGGCCATCTCCTGGTTGAGCTCCTCGGTGGATGTGCTGGGCGCCAGTCTTTGTATCTCATCGGTTGAGTGGGCCACCGAGCCGCCGCTTTGCAAGCGATTTGGTGTGGCGGCCGAGAACGATGGCTTCTTGTAGGGCGATTGGTTTTGTGGACGTATTGTGACGGCAGGAGCTGCAGGGGAGCAGGGTGCACTAACGTTAGTGGCTGCCATCAAAAGGGCGTCTCTCTAAGGCTGTACTTACTGTGCTTGTTAATGGGCGTAGCGCCGCCAGTGGGCGGTGGTCCCGGCACACTGAAACTCTTCAGCGGATGCCCTCGCTTGGAACTCTCTATGGTGGACACACAGCCATTGCCACCGGCTGCTCCATTGCTTGCATTGCTGGAAAACACAAGGAAAAATACAAGGAAAACCCGACAATTAGAAAAAGAAGAATAGATTTATTAAAAGTCTTCTCAAAATGCTCCTAGACCGGGGCCAACATTTCGCCGAGACTGCTTTGGACAACAATGGGACAGAGGGCGGCCCGCTTTATCGCCGGCCGGCTGCAGGTGCCCAGAAAGTGCAGCTGGCGCGCCTGCTGCATCTGCTGCGCCTTCCGGGCCAGCCGGATGTACGGCTGGCGATCGACTACGGACATGGCATTCCACGTGTAGGCCGCCAGCTCGGTAACCGTGGCCGCGGTGCGCATGCTGTAGACGCCCTTGTAGTGGTGGTTAATCAGTATCTCGTCCAGGCGGAACTTGTTCATAAAGTTGAGGAACGGCGACGTGGACGCCATTAGCAGCAGCTGCCTCTCAACCCTTCGCGGCAGCGTTGTCCCGTCCAGCCTGATCGTCTTGTTCGTCGGCCCGTGGACCACAGTGACCTCAACACTGGGATCGATCCGTCCCCAACGTGTCCGCGAACACATTCTCTAGTCTCTAAGTTTCGCTTTCAGTTTGCCAAAAAAAAATATGAACACGGAGAGTAAAATCGAGGGGACGTTTTTGTTTTTGGGAATTTTGTCGAATGTCTAGCACCAAACTGAGGGAAAAAGCCAAAAGATCGAAAGGTTAGGGAAAGCACCGCCCACTGAAACTCACCAGAAGTTGGCATCGTAGCCGCCGTAGGGATGCTCGGGCGTCTGGGCCATCGAGTTGCTCTGCGGCTGGGTGAGGCTCTGCTGGGACAGGCCCGCCTCCATGGTCATGTGGGATCGATTCTGGTGGCTGTACTGAGTGCGAGGATACTGCGGTCGCTCCATTGTCCCATTCATCGAGGTGGCTGTGGGGGTAGCAGTGTTTAGTTATAGATTTCCTGCTGCTGTTGCTCCTCCTGCTCCTTCTACTCACTCATGTATCCTGGCACATAGGAACGCTTGTCCAGCGAATTGGTGACATGCGGCGGCACTGGTGTCTCCACCTCGTATTCACTGTGCACCACGGAACGGGGCAGGGTGAGAGCACCGCTGCTAGAGGCTCCATCGCTGCAAACCGGCGTCACTGTATGCAGCCCCTTGTCAATGTTTTTGAGCTCCATTTGGTCATGATGTATCCAGAGATCTGGCGGCTTGGGAACGCCCACATTGTTCTTTTGGTAACTGAAATAGAGAAGAGGTAAGTAATAGTAAGTACAGGCACTTGGTAAGATCTTTGCCAGCTAATCCCACCTCTTCTTGGTGTGCTCCGGCGAGGATTGTGGCTTGCGGCGGCACAGAAGGAGTATGCCCAAAAGAACCAGCACTAAAACAATGGCCGTGGCTCCTATGATGATATACAAGAGCTTCTCGTTGTCAATGCCCTTGGCTATGGTGTCTGCCTCCTGCATGATGACCGCTGCACTGGTGGTGTATGAGACCAGCGCCGAGAAGGGAGCATTATTGCTGCCCTTATTCGTGCGTGCCTGAACCTTGAAGTAGTAGGTGGTGTAGGGTTTGAGATTGGGCAGCATCAGTGAGGTTTCCTCTCCAGCAAACGCCTCTATAGACCAGTCGCGATCCCGCTTTGTGGTATCCGTGGTGTAGTAAATGTTATAGCCCGTGATCTGGCCCACCGTGTGCTTCGGGGCCATCCATTGGATTATGACTGTGGGTGGATTCTGCTCATCCAGACGGACAGTAACCTCTCGCGGCGGCGTAACCGGCACATTCTGATACGTTTGATTCAGCACGGACATGGACCAGGACGACTCCCGTCGACCCTTTACTACCTTGACAGCAAACTCGTACTGGGTGTTGGGCCGCAAATCGTTGATCATGCAATTGAGATCGGTGGTGTTGTGGTAGCGATAGCGACTGGACCCCGTGATGCCATAGCTGACCGTATAGTGGCGATTGTCCGTCACATGCTGGTTCTTGTTTAGCATCGTGTCGATCCAGTAGACCACAATGGAAGAGCTGGACATGGTGATGGCGCGCAGGCCCACTGGAACCTCTAGTGGAGTGGGTGCATCCACTGGCTCTTCGTCACGGGTCTTTATGTTGTCGTAGATGGGCACACCGTCACCCTTGACGTTCCTTGCTCGCAGGGAAACCACATACTCCATATTGGGCTCCAGATTCTTGAGTATATGATAGCGTTCCGTCTCCTTCAGCTCGATGGTGTTCTCATCGGGTATGCCCCGACCCCAGCCCAAGACGTAGTTGCGTATCTTGATCTCCGGCTGCTGCGGTGGACCCCAGTGCAGGGCAATGTTGTCGGCTCCGGGGTGTATGTTAATCCAAATCGGTTTGCCGGGCACTTGGGTCTCGTCGAGATCGTTTTCCAGGGTATTGGCACGATGCCACTCTGTGAAGGGTCCCGATCCATTCACTGTCATGGCCGCAATCTTCACCTGATACTCGGCATTGCGATCTAGGCTGCTCAGCTCGAAATAACGTATATTGGCCGGCGTGCTCTTCACCTGCGGCGCATCCTTGTACTTGCGATAGCGAATCTTGTAGCCTGTGATTTGGCCATTGCGATCTTCCTCGGCGGGCGGCTCCCAATGAACCGTGATGGACTGTGGAACATTATATATATAACATATATAATTACATGTCTTTGGTAGTTACTTACGCTCGAGCTTGTGACCTCTAGGGTGACATTATTCGGCGGCTCGGAGGGCGTGGAGGAGAAGGTCTTCACGCGTATCTCCGACGAGGAATCTCCCATGCCATTCCTATTGAAGGGCACCACCGAGATCACATAATCCGTGTGCGGACGCAATTCTGTGAGCAAGGCAAACATGGTGGTGCTATCGTGATACAAATCAGCGCCGCTATCGTTCTGCAAGATAACATTTCAAAGGGTTAACTATAAGATTAAGGGATACAACCTTAAAGGAACCTTACCTCCGAGTAGTAAACGCGATACTTCAATATCTCGCCATTGGTCACTGCCGGCTCCTCCCAGCGCACATAGATCTCCTTGTGACTGCGGGCATAGCCCTCGAAGCTGCGTGGCGGGCCTGCTATGTTCACCTCCGGTTGTGTACTGACTTCCAGTGGAGCGGAGGATTCACCGCTGCCGAAATTCGTATTGGCCACCACACGGAATTGATAGGTTCTGCCCGGCAACAGGGACTGTATGTTGACCTGTTGATCGTCATGCGATTTGGTGACCATTTTTTGTTCCCTGGAAAGTGAAATAAAGATTAAAATTGAATATTTCCTTGAATTAGCTAGGCCTATTAAATAGTAATTTGGAAATTCTACTAATTATAGTAGTTATTATTATTATTTTAGAAATGTTACACTACTGTACTAGTGTTGCTCTTTCGCTGACTCTCTATGTGCGAGCGCTCAACCGAATCACTCTCTGTAAGTTGTTATTGAAAGAGCGTAACTAGAAAACTTCAACTGAGAACATTCAAGCAAAGAACAAAGCAAAGAGAAGGAAGAGATACGTTGTGCTCAGTCAGAGAGCAAGCACGAAGTGTTCTTTTAGTTATAGATTCTGTAGGGTCTACATATCATATAGGATCCTACAGAAAAAAATGTTTCTGTAAAAATAAATATATCCCATTTTAGAGCAATATATTATATGTATCTCCTCCCTTAAATTCCCTAACAATTCCTTGAATTTGTCCTTTACTACAGGACATTTTTCCTTTGCTTGAAGTTGTCTTAGCTCCTTGCCTTCCTGGGGGCCAGGAAATAACCACAGGATGAAAGCCAGACAGGCAGTCATTTCGATTTAAATTGAATGCGAAATCATTTCCGCTTGGCTGACGAGATGAAGCCAGGGAGCTATTAGACGCCAATAGGTTTAATATCTGCTAATTGCCGACTTAATGAAGCGGCTGGCAATATAACACCCAATTTCACTCACCTCTCGCTGTTGTTCATCTTGTAGAAGACCGTGTAGTAGACCACTTCGCCGGCATTCTGTAGGGGCTCCACCCAGCTGAGGGTTACAAAGCGTGGCTTCACTATCTGGGCAACCAGATCACGCGGCTGACTGGGCAACCTAGCCTGGAGTCCGCTGCTTAGGGGTTTACCGGCACCGGAACTTGTGGCACTCGCGGCGTCCTGTTCGGGAGAATCTGGGGAAGCAGGGAAGGATTTTTTTTGCTGCTGGGATTTCTTGATCTTGCTCTCCTGCCAGTTGTCCAGTATTTTCTGTGGATTCTCGCCCTTCTTGTAGGCTGCCTGAGCAGCAGCAAGTGCCGCGGGATCGTCATCGTCATAGTTATCGTCATTGTCGTCGTCGTCGTCGTCTTCGTAACTCTGGACACTCTCCTTGCGCAGGGCACTTGCTGCGTTCATGATCTCGAACCGACGATCGTTGAGCGGTTGCACCCTGATGCGCGTCGTACTAGAGTCATCGTCGTCGCCGTCCAGGTCGTCACCGTCGTCGTCCTCCTCGTTCGAGAAGCGAGCACTGCCCCCGGATTTGGTGCGCAGCTGCTCGCCAGAATTCAAGGGTTTGCGTCGCTTGGTGGGATTGTCAAAGGTCTGGAGGGATTTGGTGGACTGGCCTTGGTTTTTGCGTTTTTTTATTTTCACTTTGGGAGTGGGATTCGCCGGATGAAGGATGGATGGAGTGGGTTGGTGGGTGGTGATGTCAAATGGAAATGAGGCAAGGAAAAAGGAAAAAAGAAAGAACAAACGGAATAAATAATAAAGTTAATAAATAATATTCGAAATTAATAAAATGTATTTCATAAGGCTTAATCTTGGCTATACTTATTTTTGGAAAACTCTTTTGTGCCTTTCCTTTTGTGGGTCTCTTAACCAGATTGGATGAATAATTAATTATGGGTAATTGTGGGGCTTTATTATGGGGCAACAGCAAGATGTAGAGGGGGAAACTACTCAACTTATTATGATTATTCCATTTTAAAGTGGGAATAACGCGAGGATTTATAGCTTACATTTTATACAATAGAATTTGTTCTAGGGATTACAGAAAAAATTAATGTATCAATAATAAATCAATATGGGAAGAGAAGCTCGATATATTAATCGATATATTTTGCTATTAATCGATATTCTGCTTTATTTAACGGAAATCTGCTTGATATATCGGATTTAGCATTGAACTAGGAAAGACAGAAAATATCGATTTATAGACATAAATCGACATATTAATGTTGTTCCATAAATCGATATACTGCTTGACATATAGGATTAATATGAAAAATATTGTATTAAAGTCTAAAAATAAACGGAAACATTTTAATGATATTTTTCGAGAATATCGATTTTTAAAGTTAAATGCGATATTTTTCGATACTTTAATTTGTAATACATTAAACTTAACGATATTTTCGATATGATATTGAGCGCGTTATTTTTATCGATGTATCTTATCGGACTTTTTCTCTAGATATCCATCCCAAGCTTGGACTTGCCTATTCCCCTACACAAAATGGAACAATTTCAAACTGTTTTGTTTGGGCCACAAAAGAGATTTTCATAATTGGCGATAAATTAAGTTGATTAATATAATTTATATATAATATATACACAAACAATACACACACAGATAGACACATACAAAGAAATATTATATTACAAAAGCAGGAGGATAAATGAAGGGAGTATATATTTTTTTGTACAAGTGAAGTTTGGGGGGTATAGGGGTTAATCAATTAGCCATTGAATTTCGTTGGGTCATATTACAGAGGCCAGAGAGAGAGCCAGAGAGCGGGGCCAATTGCAGAAGCTGGACAGATACTGGACACCGAGCTACTAAGGACTACGAACTACAAGGGATTCCATAGGGATTCCACTCACCTCCTTGCGGCACCACGCGCAGTCGGGCTGCAGCATGGACACTGCCGGCGGCATTGCTACCCACGCACTGGAACATGCCCGCATCGGAGTTCAGCAGGCCGAGGATCTTTAGATTGTGACCGTCCACCAGTTGCATGTAGTCGTTGGGCGTGATGAGATCGCCGTTCTTCAGCCACCTAATGGTGGGCTTCGGCTTGCCCCAGATGTCGCACTTCAGCTCCGGCTCGTCCTTCTCGTGGGCGGTGGTGTCCTTGGGCGCCTTGATGAACTTGGGCGGCTCCTGGACCTGCACCGTCGCCTGAGCGTCCAGCGAGTCCACAGTATTGCTGGCCCTGCACTGGTAGTTCCCCGAATCAATATCTTCCGCGCTGGAGATTTGCAGCGAGCCCGTTCCGATGATGGAGAAGCGCGAGTCCAGATCGTTGAGATCCAAGTCTACGCCATTGCGCAGCCACTTGATCTGCGGCTTGGGCACTCCGTTGGCCACACAGTCCAGGGTGACGGTGTCGCCCTCGCGCACCGTCTTGGGCGATGGTCCCACGAGGAATGAGGGCGCCACGGCATTCTCCGCTCCAGGTTCGGTGCCCTTCTTGATGTTCAGGTTGGTCTTGCTGCTCAGCCGCGATAGACTGCCGGAGGTGACGTTGCACTGGTAGGAACCCCGATCCGAGGCACCCACCTCATCGATCTCCAGCGCTCCGTTGGGCAGGATCACCATGCGCAGCTTGTCCAGCGGCAGCGGCAGATCGTCCTTGAACCACTGCACTGTGTGCTTGACACCCTCCTGCCAGCTGGACTCGCCCACCATGCAGCGGAAGTAGGCCGTCTGTCCGGGAAGGAGGTAGGTCTCCAGGAAGTCCTGGTTCAAGTCCGGCTGCCGGGCAATGGCCACCAAGGCGGGGCGACTGAGCACACTGCCCACGCCCTCGGCACTCAGCAGGCACTGATAGGCGCCCGTCAAGCCGCGATTCTCCTCCACCGAGCTGATGTACAGCGAGCCGTTCTTCAGCTGCGTTCGCACCGTGTCACCCACTATGACCAGGTCCTGGCCGTCGGGTCCACGCCAGCGGATAGTCACAGGAGCTGGCGGGCTGGCCTTTCCCTTGGATCCGCGTCCGCCCAGGGAGGCAGTGCCCGAGCACTGCAGCAGCACTGAGTGGCCCTCGGGCACCACGGCATCCTGCGGCTCCAAGGTGAACGAGAGGGCTGGAATGGAAGGAGGAGAAAGAGGGTAAATTAATGTACTGCGAGAAAAGCTTTACCTATACTTAACTCCTAAATTATACGAAAAGAAATCGTTTCCTTTGCTATGTTCCCTGTGTACCCTTGCCTGAAAATGAGGCTTATGCTCCTGGCTCAAGCCAACCCCCCTGTTAAGCGGCGTGTGCCTCCACTCGAGAACCGGCAGCTTCTGCAATCTGTCAACTTGTAAACATGCCTGAATAATTGACGCTACAAAGGCCAACTCCTTCTCGGGGCGGAATGCAGCAGCAGCAGCCGCCGGAGGAGCGGGACGAAAGCAGAAGGGGTCGCCAGAGGCACGCAAATATTTGCATTTCCACTTTGCCCCGACTCGGCGGGGGTGGATAGGTAGGTGGATGGGTGGATGTAGTAGACTCTGGCAGAGTTGGGAGATGCCTGCCAATGAATAACCTAACATGCCTGAAAGAAAAATCGAGTATCGCAAGGAACTCCTTGTGCTCGGTATCCTCAAAAGGCTGAGCCGTTTGCGGGGGATAACGTCGATACAGGTGGAGAAGCATTTCCAGCAGAAGCTCTGACACTTTTGGCCAATAAAAGCTAGAGATTTTATTTATAGATTTTAAGTTGTTTGCTTAACCTTTGACTTTCTTGGTTTTTATTAAAATTTCTTTAAGATCAATTCTAGAAAATAATGTATGAATTCATGTATTAAATAGTCTTCTCACAAAGATCTGACATATCTATTAATTCTCAAGGTATGTGTATAGGTTAAATCCTATTAAAGCCTATTAAGTCTTGAGTTGAGAAAACGCTGATATAAATAAATAAAGGAGAGACTTTGCTACTAGATAATACATAAAATAATATATAAAATATCTACATGCTTATTATTATTTTATTAATATAATTTTTAGCCTTACATTTTTAGCTATTTCAAAGGACATCTCTATATACCAAATATAAATCATTTATTTAATCTTTTTCCGCTCATCACTGCCCAGCACAGTATAAATTATATATAAAATAGGAGCACAGCCTTAATTAGGCATCGAAAAAGGCCAGAAAAACCAGCGAGAATTTAAAGTCAGAAGGCAGAGACTGTGGGCTAAGTGATTCCCGGGGATGCTGGACGACTGATGACTTAATTTAAGAGATTTATCCAGCTGTGCAAATGACTTGGGCATCATGAATTACACATCACATTTCATTTCAATTCAATTCAATTGGGTTGGCTGCCAAAGTGCAAAATGCAGATAGCAGAATGCAGGAGGATGCAGGATACCGAGTGCACCTGCTTGCTAAACTGGTGCTGAGTTTTGGCTCTCATTTCCATTTTCTCCAGCCGGACCACATTTTGTGCCCACTGACCGGACATGAACTCACGCTCCGCTCCTTTTGCCTGAATTTCTGGGGGAGCAGGCTCGTGGCTAAGTATGCCTGCAATTTATTCGCTTTGTTTCCGCCTTCTCCTCCGCCTCCATCTGGCTTCAAAGTTTAACCAGAGTTATGCGAACCGTGTGCCCTGGCTATATTAACCCGACCCAACTCTATTAGGGTAAAACTACACTCTGGCCGAGGTAGGGGAAGCGGGGAATCTTGTAGAGACTCAAGTGAGTGAGTGTGCGCCTTGTATTTCAATTTTTATTTGAACATTTGAGTCTCGACGTGTGGCTTTTATGGTTATTGCTTTTCGGGGGTCTCTTGGTTTGGAGCAGAGAACCTCAACTCTTTTTCCCTTGATGAAAGTGTGCGTGTTTCTTAAAAAACACTTCCTAACTCTCCCAAGGAGTACCTGTGTTTTATAGCCAGCTTTTAGGAGCTGTTAAGACAGAGATGCAGGCATAAAGAAGAGAAATGAGCGCGTAATTGATCTATATAATTTACTATATACTCTTTATAAGTGCATACCCTGCTTAAACCCTCAACTCAAGCTGTCAGCTGTCGTTTGATGGACATTTGCTGACCCGTTTTCAAGGTGAACTCAACTGAAAGAAATCTTAAGGGATTCGGATGAATCCAGGCAGCTGCAGTTCAATGGCTACCTGCACTTTTCACCCTTTTTAGTGTCACTTTTTTTTTATATACAACTCAATTTCAGGACAGAGACCCGCATTATATTCCTATTGGGGTTGCAAGTATTTTTTTTTTTTTATAATATTAAATAATTATGCAGGAGAGCATAAACGTTGGCATTCCAGCTCTAAATAGAATGGAGACATCTCCTCGTTACAATCCAGCGTTTTTACGGCCAGGCAGCAGGGAGCTGCTGAATCCAATTAAAAACTTTATTGCCCGAATTGATTTTTATTGTTCGCTTCTTTGGCAGCCGAGATAAATAGAGAGAAAGGGGGAGAGATAGCAGATACAATTTCGAAAGTCCGCAAGAGGGAAAGAGGTTATCATCTGGCTTGGCTCCCAAAAAAATTGTGTCAATTGATTTTATTTCCCTCTTTCATTTTTGGTTTTTACTGCCCTCCATGCGCCCCCGTCTCCTCTTCTTTGTCGCATCTGGATCTGGTTATCTATCGTACAGTTTTAATTATGACATGAGGGCGGGGAAATGGGGGAAATTCCATGCCCTCGCCCACACCCACGCTCAGTCACTCGTGTGTAAAAAATCCATAATGCATAATTAATAAATTAAACCAATTATATACAAAAAGACTCGATTTGAAGTGGCATTTCATTAAAACGCTAATGGCACAGAGATATTAATTTGTGTTTTTTGGCTTCATGAAAGCGCAATTAATTGGGATTCGCTCTTTTAGCATTTAATTTGATTAAATGCATTTTTATTGGTAGACCAGGTTCTGCAGAATACGAAAATAATATATTATTTTGATTCTGATATACTTGGAAAGCCTCTGCTAACTCTTTGGTTCAAAGCAGTGGTGCCCAAAGCCCTGTCTCGCGATCCAGCGACTTCGTCTATCTGGTCACATTAATAAGCTATCAAAATATCCATATTGGCATTATTCGATATTTTTGATATCTTAAAGCAAAAAATTCGATATGTTGACAACTAGGGAACAATTTTCAATATTTTGCTGAATTTTTAGTTTTTTTTTGCGAAATTTAACACAATAAATGTATAAAAATATTAATATTATTTTTAAATATATCGGTTTATAAAAAAGAATATGTCTGCATACATTTTTTATTAATTTGTTGAAAACAAATAAAAGAAAAATAAAATATGAAAATATTTTCAGATATTTCTTACAAACTTCTTCATAAAAAATACATAGTACTAAGGCCCATTTCTCAAACATTTTCTTAAAAATATTACTTTTTCGATATGTTGCAATATGGTGCAGAATATAGATATTTAGGGAAAACCTATACGATATATATCGATATTTAGAAAGATCTACCACATTAAGCACAGAATGTAAATAAAGCACCAAAGCGATAAAAATGAAATTTTGTGGTTAGGTCAAGGTTTTTTAGAGTTTATTGGTTAATTTGGATGGACTATTTTTGTACGCAATATTGCAAACAATTGTTAACAATTTTTTCACATTTCTAGCCACTATTCTTTTATTTCTTACTAACACAACTGCACTTCTAACAGCAGAATGCAATGCCTAGACTGCTTCAAACCCAAAGTGCATGGCAATTACAACTTTTCCCTTGGACTTTTTTTTTGTATGCAAATGCAATTCTTGGGGCATGCAAATTCGTCTGCCATTAAATACAGTAAACTCTCGAGAGCTTAGGAATTGCACAAGGACATTAAGGAATAATTTCAGCTGCAGCTGCAGCTCCGCTTGGTGGCACTTTCCCTGAACCGAACACGGGGTTCTTGTATACATTTTGTGAAACTGTTGTGTGTTGGTTGGTCTTTGTCTGCTCACAAAAAATACATAAAACCAGGGACCAGAAACGAAACAAAAACCCTTTTTGCATTATTTGTATTGCTCCCCCGACACAACACCCCCAAAAACCCCAACCAATATGGTGTTTTTTCTCTCCCTTTTTATAAAAAGAAAAACAAATAACAACATTTTAAAGTTGCTTTTAAAGTTCGTTTGAATAAAAAACGGAAAATGAGTTGATTCGCTTTAATTGAGTAAACATTTTGTACAAAATGTTGTTTTTTTTTTTTTCAATTGAGTTTGCCATTTCCCGTAATTACGCTCGACGCGTTCATTGAATCAAATTAAACAATTATAATTTAGTCAGATTTGTGCGTTCGTTTTCCTAGAAATTCCACTTTAAAAATGGGGAACTCTCCTCCTCCTCCTCCGCGCCAGAGAGCCAGCGAGCAAGCAAAGAAGGAGAAATGGGGAAAAATGCCTTAATTGAGTTTAATTGTTGTAGCGGACCTACAAAATCAACTCGACCAGTCACGCAGCAGGCATTTACATAAGATTAACAGCAAACAAAAATGAAAAATACAACAACAAAAAATATATAACAAAAAAGAAAAACAAAATAAATTTGATGCACTTTGTTGCGCGTCGAAAAGTGATCCAAAATCGAGGGAGGGAGCGAGAGCGGGAAACAGTCCATTTAGCTCTCTTGGCCAACATGAATATTTATGATATTCCAATGAATTTGCATATTTTACGATTTTTCATTTGCAGACGATAAAAGCCCAAAGGAGAAGCAGGCTTAGATGGCGACAGTTTCTCCCGGCTCCTGCTCAAAAATCGAAAAAAAACGAGAAAAAAAAGGCAAACAACTCCTCGCATTTGCCATATGCAAATTGCAGTTTGTTGGTCGATAAAAAATTAGCAATCCCAAGGAAAAGACTTTGTAAACATTGGTCTAGTGAAAAATGCCTGGCAAAAGAAACAACACACATGACAAGACAGGCCGAAGTGAGTTACAAAATGGTGCACGCTAAAAAATAAGGATTATTTATAAATATTTAAGTCGTAATATATTAAAGAAATACGTAAGAAAACTACAATATACTATGAGATACTCGGTACCCAAAGCTTTGTGTATTAAATTAAAAGAAAATGAGATTTTTAGCACAAATAGCACATCTTCTCCAAGTCTAAAGTGTGTTAAAGATAGAAGGTTACAACTTGATGGTCTTATAACTCACATTTTCATCAACCGATTTCACTTAATCTTTCTAAGTACGTCCGTATTATTAAATATATATTATATATTTATTTACTTTTTAACGAATTCAAAACTATAGCTTTGTTATAAGTTTATCAGGCTTTAAAATAAATTAAATGTATACACTTTTACAGGGAATAAAACTATATTAACCTACAAAATATATAAATTTCTAATCTTTTGAAGCCTTAGCTTTTACAACAAGGTTTAAAACCTTTATATTTTACATTTTCCCTCCGTTAATGTTCCATGTTATCAAATATTCCTAATTATTACCAAATCAATCATCATTAAGGCCATGCTCGATGTCCCGTATCGTGTAACCTTACATTTTAAAACTGCTTCAACTGGCCGTCATCGCTGATGTTTGCCTGGGAAAACCTTACGCATGTATGGTATATATACACACACGAGTATACATATATATATATATTTTCCCATACTCACATAATTTCCAATCAAAAGTCTGAGTCAGTGCAGTGAAGCCAATCAAATTAGCATATGGCCAAAAAGAGAAAACTCCCTAAAAGGAGGCAGCGGTAGGCACGCAAGAGACGCGCACAATTAGGCAGAAATTTCCATTTGCCAGTCAGGCGATTTCAGGCAACAGCAAATATTTTAAGAGACAAAAAGCGCCAAAAAACAAAAACGCCACAGAAATTCGCATATCTACGGGCCACGATCAGGAGGAGCGACAGAGGACGAGAGGAGGCCATTAGAGGCAGCTAATGGTAGCACCTTTTAAGGTTAAATTGGGCAGGCCGAGACCAGAAACTGATGCTCGGACGGTCGGTCGGCTCCTGGCCTTATCGCTGGTCAAATTTATGCACGGCTCGCAAACTAAGGGTTAAATGTGCCAATAAGCCAAATGCGGGTGTACGTGTATCCCGAATGACGCAGCAAGGAGGCTAGGGAGCAGCGAAACGAGATGGGAAGCAGGATAGCAACGGAGGGGTTATGAACCTGCAGATTCCCTAGGGAGCAGTATTGGGTTAAGAGTTCTTATTTTAGTTATTAGGCTGTGTTTTTCACAGAATAAAAAGTCCCTCTGCTTACTTTTTCACTGTTCATTCACTCGTTCCGTCAGGTGCTTATTTGCTCTCTCAGATAGTAAATCAATTGGTCTTTCAGTTGATCATTCCATTGCTCTCACAATTGGTTATTCCATTGCTTTCTCAGTTGCTCATTCCATTCCTCACTTTGTTGCTTTCCCATTTGCTTCGCCAGTTTCTGTCTCAGTTGCTTGATATCAAACAAGAGATCCTTAAGTTATGTTTGTTTTAGTTCTCTAGAATTTCCAACCTCAATCATAATAAATATCATAGCAAAGCTAATGCATTTTACAAATGTCTTTACGCCATATGATAGAAGCTTTCCATAAGACTTTTATGTAATCGAAGTAGTGTGAATATTTATCAAAGATATTGAAGAATCCACTGTTTTTTGCTCCAAAATTACATTGATAATATTAATTCTTAATTTCACTTCTTAATTTTACAGATGTATAATATTATTTACTTTCTTAAAGCTGACATTATTCCTAAGAACACACTGTGTTTATTTAGCTCTTTGTTTACATTTGCAGCTTAGTATTTTTTAACAATGAATGTTACATATCTATATCTAACCAATCTATTCTAACCAAGTTTATAGTTGTCATAGTGTTATATGTCGTAAACTAAGAAAGATGATCAACAGTTTGAAGTACTTCTTCTCTGAAAACTCTTAAGGCTTTTCAATTTTTGGTTTAGAATGTATGGCAACGGATTTCTGTTATGCGGAATATATACTTTTAATAAAAATAGCCCTTAGAAAACTGTATTCCACGATTTTATTTAATAAGGTTAACATATATTTCGGATATATTCTTTAGCAAACACCTGAACCACTTGAATAAACCAAACAGCATACCTCCTTCAATTGCCCCTAATTCCTAGGGTAGCCTAACCCGAAAATCTCCTGGCCAAAATCTCTAGGCTTCGCAGCAGTTGGCCGCATTTGCATTTTGCCCCACTATCGGAATGTGCATCGCCCGCTCACGCGACTCGGAAAATGCCCGCAGGCTGCGCTCGCCACTGCAATACTGCCCCAAGTTGCAGCAACAGCGGCAGCAGCAGCGGCAGCAATATCAAAATGCAGCAGCAACTTCTGCGTTGTGGACGCGATGGGACTCCGGCGACTGGGGCAGACCTGGGCATCCGTCCGCCATCGATTGGCTTGCCAATGTTGATTTTCCGTTTGGTTAGTTCACCTCCAGCTCTCCCTTCTCCTTCTCCTCCTCCAGCGAAAGGAAATGCCCGCAAAATAAGAAGGAAAACGCAAATATATGCAAAAAAAAAGAAAGAAAAAACCAAACGGGGAAAGAAAAATAAATAAAAATGCTGCGAACGGAAACTGCATCGGCAACGACTGCAGTGACCCCTTTCCTCTTGCACTTTTCCACTTCACCTCCCACGTGCGTGTGAATTTACCACGGAGTCACTTCCCCCCTTTAACCCCAAGCGATTCCTTCACTTGGTGAGTATTTTATTGAGGGAGTCCCCACCTCCCTCCTCCCAAAGGAAAAATGAAATTCGCAAAGCCCTAGGAAAATAATGTAAGGAAACCAAATTTAATGAATATTTAATTTGCCAATAAGATTAAAGCGGAGGGAACCCTCTATAATGATTCCATTTAAATTTTAAAAATATTCATAGGGTTAAGGTCCGTTTTAATCCCTAATCGGGTCTAGTTTAAAGTGTAAATTATACAGAGGGGCTTGATGAACAAGCTAACAAAGGTACTTAAAAAGTGCTTGCATGTTAGCTTTTACGAGTAACAAATAGGAGCAAATAGTTTGATATATTCTGGTTATTAATTCAGCGTGCACAATATATTTAGTATAGATGAACTTCTTGCAGATTTAATCCACATAAATTAAGACTAATTCGCCAAAAAACTCACACATATTTGTCGGGGATTTCCCATAAGTGAATTAACAAAAAAAGAGTTGTTCACCAAACGAAGCGGATGAACATGTTCCTTCCGAATTGATCATTTTGGTACACTTGTTCAGTATTGTCCTTTTTTGTATACTTCAGTCTTTGAAATGTAGTACTCAGTGAACAAGTAGCAAGTGAGCAACTGGGCAATTCAGCAATGAGCAGTGAACAAGTGAGCAACTGAGCAATATACAGTGAAAAATGAACAAGAGAGCAACTAAGAAATGAAGAATGAACAAGTGAGCAACTGAGCAATGAACAGTGTACAAGTGAGCAACTAAAAAATGAGCAGTGAACAAGTGAGCAACTGAGCAATTAGAAGTGATGAGCAAATTACCAATGCACAGTGAACAAGTGAGCAAGTGAGCAATATAAATAATATAATAAATAATTGTCGCAGATTATTGATCATTAAATCAAGTTTATTTTCTTCTATAAAATGAAAGCATTCCTAAGATTTAAGGCACTACAAAAAGACCATAGATACCACCTCCCTTTAAGGTATAAACCAATTTTCACCTTAATGTGGTTTCCCTCTCGATTGATTGTCGCTTTTCATTGCCATGATTAACACCTTATGGCGACACTTTTTCTTTTCTCGTCGCGTCAGCCCAAAAGGCCAGACCAAAAAGTGTGATAGAAAAAAGAATTAAGTGAAAATCTGCCCAGGGGCTTGAAACCTTTTATGTTGAGTGGACGAGACGAGAAAAAGAAAAGTTAGAGACGGAGTGCTTGGAAAAACGAAACGGCCGTGACTTTGAAGAGCTGCAGAGATTTCAATTTAAACGGGCACCAGGATAAATTCAAAGCCGCAGAGCAGGATATATGTACATCCAAGCCAGACACAAGTCCGAAATGCTGCACAAATATAATTATAAACGTCTGCCTGGCCATTAGGTGCTGTGTTGGAAGTAACAACCCTCCTCCTACGGCTCCAATTTGTGCGAGTGAAGGACCCCGCCCAGTTGCCAACCCCCCAAGCCACAGGAGATGGCTCTAAATTTAGCCTGGCCTGGTCTGTCGGTCTGCCTGTCTAGCAGGTTCATGGAAATTGTCGCATCAAGTGAAAACATCAATGGACATTTTGGGGGGCGTGTGGGAGCTAGCTTTGATTTTGACTCAACGAGAGTTTTTTTTTTATCTGCACGGGATTGACATTTGCCAGTTCAGTTCAATGGCCACGAAAAGGCAATCAAATTGATGACTTTGCCGTTGCTGCCCCACCCCGGTTCCAGTGGTTACATTTCAATTATGCTAATTACAAGCAGCCATCAAACACCTAATGGCCCCCGGGCAAGGATTTATGTGTCAGTCCAACCCCATTTTCATTCCCATCCTGCCGAAATGCAACTCTTCTCGCTTCTGTCTATCTTTGTATGTTGCTTTGTCATTGAGCTATTGCGGTTTGGCTGCTAATTTATGGGCTTGTTCTGGGCCATTTCGAACCCCTTGGAGTGCGCCTGCCATCTGTAAATAAAGCAGGAGAAGTGGCAGGCAGGCAGGCAGTGGGAGAAAAGTAGTTTTTCCCCCCCTTGGAGGTTGTAAACATGCCGCACACACAAAAGGTTTGTGTTGTTTCCTTGGAGTTTTTGCCCATGAAATTTCAGCCACACAACGCACACGAAAAAAAATCCTGCGCAAAACTTAAATAAAGGAGCTGCAAGGAAGAGGAGGAGCAGTAGCAGATATTCCTTCTTTTGTCCTGGAAATGAAGTACTCAAATTACAGGAGATATGCAAGTGTGTGTGTGTGTTGCCATAAAGCTGTCTACACCAATCCGATAATCATCTAAGGGCTTGCGCCACTTCATTTCAGGACAACAAATTTTATTATGCAGAAGAGATTTCTCTTTTTTTTTTGTTTTCCTTTCAGGATTTTGCGTGAGAAGCGCCGCCACAAAAAAAGAAAAAAATAGAGAATAATGTCGAGAGCGTGTGTGTAGATGTCTAGATATGGCTGCATTAAAAATAAACTATTCCATATTGTTCCTCTTTGCAAAGGAGGATGCTCCAGGGCCCCCAGAAGCTGCTTCTTCACAAAAGACTGGCTCCGCCTAGAGAGGAATGAGTGACGATGCCTAGCATCTTCCTGCTTGCAGATTCCCAAGAAATAGCTAGATGGCTTTTTACCCGCGAGTTTGCAGCTAATTTGCTGCCGGCTATAATAAGGCTTAAGCCAAAGTAATAAACGCGATTTTGTATCTCAACGTTTGCCAAGCAAAATCGTGGCTTGACTTTCGTTTACTTTTGGGGCGTAAACAAGGCCAAGGAGTTGAAGATGCAGGAGGAGCCTTTAATCCATTCCTCAAGTTAATTAAAGTTCCATCTAGCCCACTAAGTTACCTCTTCTTGAGGCATTTGCAGGGAATGCAGAAGCATACTTCCTTCTGACTTCTCCAACTTTATGTTTTATTCAATTTCATCTGTTGCTTTTGTTGTAAAACAAAAACTAAAGTTGTGAACTACGTATTCCATCCGCAAAAGTGGTTTCAAATGCATCAACTTCGCTTCTTCGTTATTACCATCTCTGGGAGAGACCATCATCGTCATCATCATCGTCGTCGCTATTATGGCCATCATTCAATTCAAGTTGTGTCACTCTCCACGTTTACTCGTTACCATCTTCGATTTCAATCAATGTTCAGGTTCAGAGCAGCTTATTGAGTTCTCCGCATTCTTGCCTCTCCTGTCGCCCCCATTTTATCCTTTTGCAGCAGCCAGGAGGAGCTTTTGTTTTCTCTAACCTAGGGAGTTTTCCAAAGGCACACAAAAAGAAATCCATTCAATAGGGAGCGGCGGGAGAGTTAAGCCTTCAGCAGTTTATGACGCGTCAGTTTCAATGAGTTCGTGCCTCAATGGATACCTCCGATGTCGATAATAACGACGACGACGATGATGATGATGATGATGTTGCAGCTGCTGTCGAGCGGAGATTAAATGGAAAATCGTTTGGAAAATATATGTATTTAACCGGCGAAAAGGATCAAGTTCACTCGACTCGCAGATTACCCCAACATTGAGTACAAATCGTGGAATTAAAGAAAATATGAAATGGGAGATTTATCTGGTTGTTGCCATCACTGATTGAGATGTGCTTGTTATGAAATGATTGTTAGTATGTATTATTTCTTTACAGGAACTTCTAGTTTAATGAAGAGATTTTGTGGTTGAAACGAAACATAAGGGAACCTGCTGCATTTGTCTTCTGACAAAATAAACTGTCACAATATCGAATAAATATCGATATATCGAATTTGAAATATTTACCACAATCGATATTTGTAACATTTCGAAAAAGTAGTAGTTATAACGAAATATTTACGAATGGGATCTTAATTTGATTTAATTTGATATAGTTGTTAAGAAAAAAAACTGCAACATAAAAAAAATGTTTTTCTTTTTAATGGTTTTTACAAAATGACTGAGAAATGAATATGATTTTTTCTTTTATTGAAGAAACCGATAAATTATAAATTTAAATCTATCTTTTTATCCATATCATTGTTTTTCCTTGAGAACCCAAAATTCAGAAAAAGAAATTTAATTCAAAACTGTTTCTTAATTTTGTGATATAATATAGATACATATGTATGTTGAATATTTCGATTTAAAATATCATCCATAGTGGTCAATATCGATATTTTGATTTTCGATAGTTTTAATCCAGTGTGTGATCTGCAGAGCATCGATTTATGTGGTTGATTGTATAAACAAATAGATATGTTGCTAAACTAAAAGATTATAACCAAACCATATTATTTCTGTTTGCAAATTCCTCTATAATCCTTTGTATACCCAAGGTATTCCTGGGTAATTTGAGAGCAAATATTTTACCTGCAAATAAAAGAAAAATACATATATTAGTAATTGATATTCATCAAATTAAACGAGACTAAATGTAATATGGCTAGCATAACCTCGATGTTCTTTTATGTTAACACCTTTCCCCGCCCGCTTCGCCTGGTTACATGGAAATCGATAAACGGTGCTCGATTACAGGCCCGATAAGATATGATATATTTATGTACCTTATACAATGTATGTGGCAGGGGCAGGGGCAGGGGCAGGGGCAGAGGCGGCAGGCACTACATTCGGGGCGGTACAAAAGCTGCCACTGCCGCCGCCATATTTGATAGCTCTATCGAAGTGTGTCAAAGAGCGGCTGCCATTCGAAATTATAAATCAATTTCCACGCATTCACCGCCGATCGGCCGTGATAAGATTGCCTGCCAGCCGGTAAGGGAAAAGGTCGGATCATGGGGCTTTAGCATAATTACGAAACACGACGGTCGACACAGTCGCGTAGCCGTGTGGAAAGGGCAACTTAAGCGGCTTACTCGGCTGCGCTAAGACCGTGTCTCAGGTTGTCTCCATGGATGTGAATGTGGATGTGTGTGGGCATTCGTTTGTCCGGAGTCCGTAGTCCGTATGTGATGTTTTAATTAAGGCAACCAACCAACCAACCGACGACGACGACAACTGTCCGGTCAAAGCGTCGCCAGTTAGCAGGCACAACTATCGGTCAATAACTTGGCCCAGGCACGCGCCACACACAGGCAAACTTCGGTAACTCATCCGATAGCCATGGGAGGCACAGAAAACTCAAGTTAACTAATGATTTCGAGGGAAAAGTCAAGGAACCATTGGATTACTATTTGCTTTAGTCTTTAATCGAAATATTTAAATGCCAGAGTATTTATTTAGGAATTAATTTAATTTCCCAGGTAAATGTTTGCCTTATCGAACCTCCCCTGTATCTGCTCATCTGTTGGGTTTTTTTCTTTTTGTGGCTTGAAGTTTACTTAGGGCTTAGCCAGAGTCAGCGCATAAAAGAGTTGCTTGATTGCTGGGCAAACTGAGCTCCAATTGAATTTTACTCGCCATCTAACCCAGAGAATGTCCAATTATTCGAGGACAAACGAGTTTTTTGCATGACCGTCGCAAAAGACCGGAAAGAAATGGGAATAGGGATAGGGATAGGGATAGGGATTCCTGGGAGCGGCTTCCTTCATCCACATCCATTCCATTTAATTGCAGCAATCAAATGGTTTTCGGGGCGGTGCCACCTGGGAAATTTCCTCGGACGCATATATCATTTCATTTGCCTTTAATTTGACACATGATGTGGGGGAATTTCTAGGGGGCCACGGCTTCTTCCTGTTGCTGCCATTTGCAAAATGGCCGCCGAGGAAGACGTCGCAGTTGTCTAACAAAATGGCCGCCCCGACGTCTTCCGTTTCCCCATTCCGCCCATAAAGCCCATATACTCAGAGACCCGCACCCAGAGTTCATTGGTTTCTGAGCGGCATTTTTCACTTGCTCTGGCAAATGACTTTGGCCACATGCTGGGGCCCACTGACTCCCCCAGTTTTTGCCCAGCATTTTCCCCTCTTTTTCTCAGTCCTTCCCCCCCCCCAGCCAAGTCGCTAAGCTGGGCTAAGTTGAGCGCTTTTCCGCTGCCGGCGTTGCCTTTTCTTTGTCCTTTGGCATCCAGCGACAACGAGGACGTGGCTTGTTGCGCAGCGAAACTTTTGCATTATGAAATTGTAAATGTTGCCCAACCGACAACCAGCAATGTACACCATACAGCTAGGAAGGTGTCCTTATAATGTAAAAAAATATATTTAAAAAAAAAACAGTAAGAAAGCTACAGACGAGTGTGACCAACTCATCAAATGAAGCAATAAAATAATATATAGGATCACACTGTTATTTTGTATTATAAACTGTGACCATACAGCCAGAAAAATGTCCCTTTGTATACAGAAAATATTTAAAAACCAAAATAAGTAAGAAGGCTACAGACGAGTGTGACCAACCTTTTAATTAATGCAATGTAATAAGGCATAAGGCCACACTGTTTCTTTTTATTGTACACTGTGACCAGCTGAAAATATAAACAAAATAAAATTAAACCAAAATAGCTTGAAGAGGTTAACCACATGAGCTTAACAGTTTTACACAACCTATAACCTTGCTCACCAGTGTTATTACGCACTTTTTTCTGCCTCGAGCTGTCCGAACGTTTTAGAAAAATCGTTTTGCAGTTTGCCAAGGAGAAAAACAAACTTTTCACCCCCTTAAAACGAATTTTCATCTATGTGTATTTGGTTTGTGGCATGAGGAATTAAATTCTTATCTTTTGTTCAAAGTTTTTGCACAGCATTTGTTTTAGGAATTGATGCCATTGCCTTGGCCTGACTTAAGTGGATTTATCTGAAGCAGAACACAAACATATTGAAGAAATTCACAATTTAGTGTTGAACTCACATTGAATTTAATAATAATAAAGAACTTTGTTTGCAATTTTCTTTTTGTACATTTGATTAGATTTCTTTCAGAGCTGAAATCCGTATTTCTTTAACGAAATGTAAGCCTTTTTCTACAGCTAAAAATGTATATTTGGATTACTGTCCACATTTACGTCCCAATAGGAGTAAATTACGCCTCTCGAGACTCCATCGGTGGCAACTTTGAAGCTGAACATGTAGCTGCCCTTGGGAAGAGGTACTTTGGAAAACATGTCATCGATTAAAACAAAGTCCTTCAAGATTAGATCATGCTGTTGAAATCAAAACCGATCGATTAAATTGATAGATTCATATTACATTACTCACATTGTAGGGACAAGTGTGATTCAGATTGGTGAAGGGCTTCAAGGCCTTGTAAAAGAAGTAGAAAATATGCATCGGATTGGGATGCCTCATGTAGTGACAGAAATCCACGGTGACATTATATAGAAAGGGACGGTATCCCGATAATTTCTTCCAGGTGCCAAAGTTTATACTTATATTTCTTATGGGCAGCTTCCTGAACTTAGCGTGTAGGTTTAATCCAATTATGCCACGTCCCAAAACCTTTAGACGACACACGGGAATTTCCAAGACAGATTTGTCAAAAATCTCACACTTTACGTTCGTATGGCGGGTTTTAATATCTCCAGCACACTGGCAAGCCATTAAAATATAGACTAAAATTTTAACCGCTGCAAACTTCATGTCGGAAGGTTTGGTCACAAAATAATTATATTTTCTTAAGCATAGCTCTGGTTATACCCGGAAATTATTGAGTTCAATAAGGTATAATTATTTTATAATTTATTTTCGATCGGAAGCACACTTTTCTGATCGAAATCAGTTAGTCATCGAATCCATAGGCAATTTATTTCCAATTTGCTTATCTATTTCATTGCCCATTTACTTAATTTTTATGTTTCAAAATCTATAGTTATTAATTAAAGATATTCCGCAAGTAAAGCATTTCCTTGCCATAGAGATAGGTATTAATATCATGGCGGAATAAGTTATTCTTTAATTTAGTAAAGCAGGTTATTTATTAAAAATAGGTTGTAGATATTGTTGTAATTTTTAATCGATAATTACTACCAAATTTTTTATTGGATTTCTCAATAAACTAGCCTAATTATTAGATTGATATTATGGGAGTTTATAGTTTATTAATGTCATTATTATATAATCATAATTACTTTTGATGAACTACAAATTTTATGTTGATTATTTAGAATATATAAACAGCTCTTTTACTAATGCCATGTTATTGTTTCGTTCATATTAACTAATTAGTTTACTCCCACTTTCAATGATTCTTTTGAATTGTTTTATTATTATCAACATAAAGGTCCATATAGGAATAAATCGATCCCCACCATACTCCTTCGCCGAAAAGCTTGATGGAAAACATATAAGCGCCACTGGGAACGGGAAATTTGGAGAACATTTCCTCTTCCAATACAAAGTCCTTCAGAATGAAGTCACTTTTCTGGGGTAAAAACAAAAGAATCTCAATCGAGGCTGATCAGAGAGAAGAGAACTCTACTTACTGTAAGGGGACAAGAGTAGTTCATATTTGTGTAGGGCAGTAAGGCCCTGTAGAAATAGTGGAACACACTCACGGGGTTGGGGTGCCTCATGTAGTGACAATAGTCCACGGTGACATTAAACAAGAAGGGATGATAGCCGGAGAGCTTTCGCCAAACGCCATAATTGATGGACACCGATTTTATGGGCAGTTGTAGCAATTTCAAATGAACATTGGCCCCGATAATGCCACGCCCCAATACCTTCAACCGACAAAGCTTTATTTCCATAGACGATTTGTCCTTAACTTCACACTTTATGTTCGTGTGACGTGTTTTCAACTCCCACGAAGCTGGGACACACACGAAGATCCACAGCAGACCAGCAATAAATAGGAACCTCATGACACTAAAAGCCATTTTATGGTTCCCAACTGTGATATGGTAAAACCTAATGAGCTAACGTCGAACTGTATAATTAGTGCTATCTATAATGGTCATATAATGGAATTCATTCTACATTATAAAGCCTAATAGATATATAATAATATAGCCACGAGTTTCAAATATTATTATTAGTAGTAGTAGGTTAAGGCTTATATAAAGTATATACCCTATGCTAATTTATACCTAGGCAAGGCTTTATTCTCAGTTTCTATGTTAAATACAAAATATAACTATTATGTATAAAGCAATAGGATTTGTTTCGATTGCTTCGGATATATAGGAAGCGCTTTTCATACTTTATGACATCTTTGTCTGGAAAATCCCAGTTTTCCAGTCACTACGCCTAGTCAGGGTGATTCACTGGCTGTGAGATTAAAGTGCATTTTCCCAGAGACTCATTATGATCCGGGCCCTATGCCAATTTCCCCTTTTGAAGGGAGGGTTCCTCTGGGCACGTGTGTAGCTACAAACTGACTGTTTGTGTGCGTAAATATCCCTTTTTTGCCTCTGTTTTCTAGTTTTCTATATATTTCCCTTGTTTTCCGGGTTTTTCCATCCACCAGCCGCCGCCCTATGAACTTATGCATCGCTGCGCTTTGACAATCCATAATCCCCAGGCAGTAAAAATATGGATTTCATTTCATGTTCCATATTTTATGGCCGCAAAAGCGAAATGAGAGCGAGAGCTAGGGAAATGAGGAATAGTTCTACCCAGTGCTAATGGCCAGTTGTTAAACTTTCAAAATTGATCCATGAATTTCACAGTCGGATGCCTATGCCGTAGTGCTCGCAGCATTTTCCAGGCCCTCCTCCTCGCGTTTGATGTTTTCTTTGGCTCCGAAGTATAAAAAAGAGGGCCGCTCCCAAGAATCGAGTATAAATCGTAGTGTCAAAGAGTGCTGGAGAATATAAATTTATGATTTATCGAAAGCATATGCGGCGTTACCTCCTACAGGAAGTACCCTGCCCCATCTATAGAGTCTATGTAGAGGCGAGTTTTCCCAATTATTATTAGCATTTTACAATCGCTTGGGCATGTTTTGAATAGTTCTTTAGCGAGCACATTATTTCGAAGACCACACCCCCGAAAAACCCGGAGAAAACACAGACAGATGTTCCGAATACCAGCTGGCAATTCTCGTGGGGATCCCACCAGGAGTCAAGTTCAATTTGTCCAAGTCAAGTGACAAGGATTTCGAGTGGAAAGTTTGACCTTTTCAACTCCCGAAATGTGTATTTGAACATACTCTGCACAATTAAACGAAAATTAAGCGGAAGTTGTGGAAAGCAGAAGCATAAATAGAAGCAGCACCACCAGCACAGGCGACAGCTGGAGGTGTCGGAAACACTATACCAAAAATAGCTCGAAAATTTAAAATTAATGTCCGACAGTGACTTATGTACAGGTTAAGTGCCGCTGACAGATTTTGACACATTGCGAGTATGGCAGTGTCACGACGATTCGAAATGAATATGGGGGGAAAAGTGTTGGGGTTTTCTGTTAAATCATTGTTGTGGCATTGATTAGGGCCAAAATGCAATGTGAAAGTCGATTGAGAGTTGGGAGTGGGGGAAATGAGCACTTCTTTAATTAACATATGCTGCGCCCTCTCTCAATTGTTGTTGTTTTCTTTCAACAGCAGCTGCTGCGGTCTGCAACTTTTCCCAACCGGAGTGTTTACGTGTTTGTTGTTTCGGTTACCATTTTTGCCGTCTCTGGTTGCCTAACAAATTAATTTCATATTATATCCGCCGGCTCGTTTATGCACAGTTGAGGTTAACATAATAGAACGTTACGAGAGAGTCTCTATTAGAGATGGCACAGCTGCGATAGTCCTTTGTCGATTGTAATTTTAATTACAGCAACAGTTTTTAAAGATATTTTTCTCTTTCATCAACACTTATATTTGAAAAATGCATTGGATTAGCAAGGAATTAATATCAAATTTAACTCGTGAAATATAATATTTAATATAAAACAAGACGAGATCTCTATTAGAGCTGGCACAGCTTCGATAGTCCTTTGTCGATTCTAATTGTAAGAACTTTTATTGCCACAATCGGGTTTAAAGATTTTATTTGAAGCTTTACATTCATAAATTCGTTGAAAAATGGAAATTAGCAAGGAATTAATATAAAATGTAGCTCCTAACATATAATATTTAATATAGAACGACACGAATCCAGGTTCTGGCGAATAGTCTCTATTAGAGATGGTCAAACTTCGATAGTATGTTAGTATGTTTTCGGAGTTTTCTTACAATGTCTATAGCGATTTATTGTATAAACTTGTATTACACAAATAGTTTTCAGATGTTTTTAGTTCCTTCAAGCCTCATAATTATAATTTAATAGAAACTTAAGATTAGCAATCGATTAATATAAAAATTAGCTCCTTAGATATATTAAAATCTAAACTTATCAAGCAACTTCCATATCCTCAAGTGATTTTAGCACGCAAAGTGTATCTCAAGGGCTACTATTACGAACGTGGCTGTAAATGACCGTTTAGTTCATTTGGCTCTCGAGTTTCGTGTGTTTGTGTGGGACAGCCCATTCGATGGCCAGCAAACTATCCTATCCCATTCCATCCTTCCTTGAGCAGCAGTTCCAATTGAAATTAATGTTTTATGGTTTCTGCAGCGACCGCACACAGACACAATAACGACGAAAAGGGAAAATACGACAGCTGGACATCCGAAGAAGGGCGAGCCAGTAATTTCAACAGTTTTCCTTCTGTGCCTTCTGCCAGATCGACTCGATTTTCCTAATGCCAATTTGCCATGGAGAGTTTCCTGCAAGTGACAAACGAAAATGCCAATGCCAATGGGATGGACTTTCTTTTCCTTTCTGCGCCCTTTTCTCTCCACGACTTATATTCCTTCGGTCCACTCTTTTGCCGCTCTTTGTTTCGCTTTTGGCCATGGCAAATTGGACATTCTTCTTCAAATTTCCTGTTTATGCTCCATAAAATCCATCGAAGCGTTTAATATTGGCAACTTAGGTTGGTGGAAATAAAGGAAGCGGCAGGCAGGAACAACGTGCCAAGTACGTGGTCTGGGATTCAAATTGCTTTTGGTTGAGGTATATATATATATATAGTATGTATGTAAAGTAAGGGATGCGTCTGGCATTGAATTTATTTGCTGTCGTCTGAGTCACATCAGAGTCAGCTGTTTGTTTGGGAATATCTGAGGTCCGGATCTGCCGACAGCCAAGCTTTAAGTGAAAAAGTTTGGGACAATTTCAATTTATCTTGTGGCAAAGTTGACAGCTCTAATTTGATGCAACGCTTTGCATAATTTTTATAAGCAGCAGCTTGCTATTGAAAAAGATACTTGACCAAATATTAAACACTTGAAAATAACAATTATGTGCAGTTTTGTTTTTTGTGGAATTTTGGAAGCTTCATAATAAATACAAAGCTTGAAACCTCTTGTCTTTTTATAAAAGTGTTATTTGATTTAAAAGTTTGCATTAAAATACAAAATTCTAAATGGTTTTTAAGTCAGTGAAGCTTGAAGGAATTGTAGTGCAAGAAGCTGATAACTAAAAACTAAAAGTTTGCTCTGCAAAATAGAGAGAGACCTCTTTTGAGTTGCCATCATAATCATAGTTGTGATTTTTTTTTTTCTTATGGCATATCAGTCCAAGTGGGTTTGGTCCGGCTGGGATTATGCAACTCGTCTGGGGCAGCTGGAAAATGCCGCAGTTGCAGTTGCATTTTATATATTTTTGCATCTCGCAGTGGCATTTTGCAGCAGTTGCATCCCACGCACGGCTTAGGCGACTGGCGCCTGCCCACGTTTAGGCTCTTAATTGAATTTTTCGCCAAACGATATAAGCTTCATAACTATATAGTATATATATGTATGTACATGTATGTGTGCAGTATTTGCACCACAATAATAACAAGACTTATCGGAAAACATTCGCAAAATGTTGTGTGTTGGCCAGAAACAGGTTTTTATTTTCGATTTGATCAAATTTATGTCAATTTCAGAAAGTGTTAATTGCTCTTGACGTCGATTTATGTGTCGCATAATTTTATCGAGGGGACGGACAGCCAGCCAGCCGCAATAACAAGTGCATACTTAGTGGCGCATTAGCAGGGAAAACACTCTAAAAACCATGGCTAACCAGGGAGTGGTATTTGCATAATGGGAAGGTGTTATTTTTGGGAGTAACTCCCCCAAAAATAAATGTTGTTTGCATAGAGTGTCAGTCGGTTGATTTATATTTGATGAAATTGGAATTGGATATGAGTATGCGGCGAACGTTTTATTATTTATCGTTTTGCTGTATGTAATTCTCCATGATTTCTATGGGATTTTATGTATTTTTTTATATGTATATTCCCCTCTCATTAAAGTGAAAGAATCCAGAGAATTTTGGTTGGGGGAAAAAGCAATTAAAAACGAAAATACCCCAAGAAGATCTGACATACATTTTCCATTCCATGATAGAATTTCTTTTTCAATAAAATTTTTCCTAATTTCAAAAACTTACGTAAAAGTATCTCAGTATCATTTATCATCATAATTTACCCATTATCAAACTTAATGTTGATGCTTTCTGTGTGCACTCACCTGCGAATGAAAATGAAGAAAAGAGAAAACCAATTAATGAATAATGAGTTCTGTAGTTTTGTCGAATAAAGCAAAAGTTATAAGCAGCCCATTATTCAAACTGAATGCGTTCACACCTTCCTTCCTCGGACAGACAGACACACACACACACCCACCCACTTCAGCTGCTAACTTAATTTTAAGGCCATACAAGTTTTCACAAATATTATCTTCTCTTTTATTTTTTTTTATTCCACTTGGAACACCCACTCGGATGGGGGGCGAGAAAGGGCAATTTTGATAAGACAAAGCCAGCATTTCGTTCGCTCCAGCTGGCAACAAATTATGAAAATGAAAAATGCCATCAAAGCAGCGTAAATCATCTGACTTTGACATGCATTATTATTTATGGCAAGGGTCTCGGGCCCCAAAGCAACATATAAAAGGGGGGAAAACACATTACTCTCTCGACTGCTGTTAAGTACAAATCAGTTGGCCATAAAGGTGTACAAAACAGAATAGAGATAAGTTTGATTATATATTTATGAAAGCACGATAATTGTTTAAATCATATTTAAATATATATTCTCTAACAGAGAGAATAGTTCTGCCATTTATGAATCATCAGCACAGTCTGCGGAAGGATGAGCGGAAGCAGGAGCAGGAACAGGAGCAGAAAAAAACTGAAAGCATTTGCCATTTGACTTCTGTCCCGGGTTCCCGTTTCTGAGTTTTATGGCATTTTATTTTAGCTCTCGGAAAACCCCCAGCCACACACACACACATCCCTCAAAGGCCCTCTGCCACTTCTCCCAATGTCTCGACGCTTGGCCCCGTCAAAACAACATTTCTGCGTTGGGCAACCGCAGAGAGTCAAGCAAACAACAGCGCCAGCGACATCCACAGCACTTGGGGAAAATTCCCCTGGAAAATGAGGGATTTTTAAGGCTAAAATTGTTCTAAAATGCAGTATTAAAGTGCCTGAATTTTAACATAAATGTAATAAGAATTCTATGTATTTAATTCTTGAAGAGAGAAGGGAAAGAAAAACAACTAGGTAATAACTGGAATGCATCTATAAGGCTAAGCTTCTAATAAATCTTTAAGCTAAAGTAATCAGTATTTATGAATATGCAAAGTTAGGAGCTTTATTTATAGATAGTTCTGCTCATATATTATTCCCAACAGAGAGACTTCGATAGCGAATTATGAATATTATTTAAAAGTAAGCTTTATTATTCTTTTAACCATAATAAAAACCTTACAACCTTCATCTAACTTGATACAATCTTTTGTAGATTTAAAGATGATAGATCTTAACTTAAGTAAATTTCGTAATATTTTATTTTCCCACATATCTTAACAACATTTTCCCCCAGTGTTTACAGAATCCACTATGGAATATATATAATAAAGTGAAGCTGTTGAAAGCCGCGTTAGATGACGATGACGATGCTCACAGCTCGAGCTCGAGGGATGGGGATGTGAGGCTGTGGATGAGGTTGAGGCTGTGGCTGAGGGTAGGGCGCCCCGAGTGAGGGAGGATGCGCCGCGTTTTGACTATGTGGCAAGCGTCTGTTGCAAAATCGAAAAAATATTGTGCGTTAAGAGGGATGGGACTGGGATGGACTGGGGCAACAACAACTAACAGCCAACAGCTGAGCGCAGGCTGTCAAAGGGAGGGAGAGGTGAGGGTGGAAAAATCGATAAATGCCTCGAATGTATGAATTATGTGTCTGTGCACGCCCTGTCCTACTACAAGCACACCCCGCCAACGCCCTCCGCATCCCATTCTACTTGGAGATACAGCTCGGATTCTTCATCGGGTTAAGTTCAAGTGGCAGCTCATTGCACTCCGGCCAGAGATACATTTTACAATTTCGCATTTAATTTTCCAGAGCCGTCCGTTCGCTCGCTCGGATTGGGTTTTATGGCCCGGCAGCAATTGGCGCCCACACGCGCTGCTCTCTAGCCTGGATGCTGCTGGCTGGCTGTTGCAAGACTGGACGACAACCGTGCCAGGGGCCACACTCTGCCCACGTTGGAGTGGAGTGGAGTGGCGTGGAGCGGCATGGAGTAACCGCATTAGATAGCCAAAAATCCCTCCCGGCCAGAGCCATGAATGTTTTGGCAACTCATATGCAAATATGCGGCCAGTCTTGTTCCAAAAGGGAGAGCAGGAGCAGAGGGGTAAACCAGGTCGTCGAGTGCTGGTGGGTAAATCAATGAATGTGTTTGGACAAGTGTGTGGTGGTGTGGCCAGCCAGCCAGGCATTGTGTCATCAAATCCCTTACACCATTTCCGGAGATCCCGGGGCATTAAGCCATAAAGATGCGAATGCTCATGCATTTAGCCAGGGCCATTGCAGGTTCATTTCTATTTTATGGCCAACAATCAGTGATGAGAAAGGAGAAACAGAAAGGGTACAGCAAGTCCACTTAGTTTTATATTAAAAGTAATACTTTAATAGATAAATAAACAAGGAAACCAGATCCTTGACAATTATATTTACTAACAGAAAAACCCCAAGAAACTTGTAACTTTATTTACATTTAAATTTCGTAATTTTTCAAGGTTCAAACAAGTAAAACCAAGGCTAACAGACACTGGTAATAGATGGCACATCATCACTGGCCCTAGCTTCAACCGCAAACTGCATTATTTGGACTGTAAACAAACGCCAAGACTTAATTAAAATCGAATGGTTTTGGTCCCAGAGGGAAATCGTTATCTCGTTTATAAATTAAGCAGCGGAGAACAGTTGAACTTATAACCCAGAGCTGTTGGGGCTGCTGCTGGCCACAAAACCAATTTTGGCCGTGGCCAACTGGCAACTTTCATAAATAGAAAGCGTTTCTGGGATGCATTGCATATCCAATTGGTAAATGCTGATACGATTGTCTGGATTGTCTGTCTATCTGTCTGCCGAAGAAAATAAAATAAAAACACTCGCTGCTGCTGCTGCTGGCCAACAATACATTTTTCATGCTCGACACAAACGCACCATGTACGTACATATTTATTTATGACAGCACACGCAGGCAGGCAGGCAGTCAGGCCTGGAACAGCGAGTTCGATTCCGGAGTTGACCCCCGAAAAAAGTTATCTATAGATCGACGACGTCGTCGTCGTCGTCGTCTGTGGTTTCACCAATGCGTCTCTCCCTCTGGCCACATACGAGCTGATAAATGGAAAATCGAGCGCAACGATCCGATTCCCGAGCTCCAAGACGGTGATAAGGCAATCAATAAGGCAAACAACTCGGGGTTTATTGAACCCCCCGGCAGCCCCGGCTGCCCCCTTGGAAAATAAGGCCCTTTTCACCTCCACCTCTTCACGTCTGCCCTTAGTGCAATTAAGTGGATTTTCGTTTATTTTCGATTGCAGTTCCCCCCCTCCGCAGCAACCACGGAGCTTTGTTTATTTCTTGCTTAATGGTGACTTACGTCGCGGTTCGATGGGTTTTTTTTTGGGGCCTCGCTAAATTGCCAGTCGAATATCATAAATATGTTGGTTTAGGAATCAGTTACAATCATATTTAGATATGATAATGCGGTAAATATTTGCAAGCGAATCAATGTCCTCGGAGAAGCCAGAACTTACCTAAAAAAGAGATGGCACACACACATGAGGGACTGACTGGGTGTCAAGCAAAATATTTGTAGGAAAATATTTACACACGACTAATGCCAGAGAGACTCCTCACCCAAGGTGGCTGAGAAAGATTTGGACAAAATATTTGTGCGTGTAAACAAGCCACAACGATGATGATGATGATACGAAGGTTCTCTTCTCGGGTTAAATTCGAAATTCATTCCACGTCTGCGGGAGCGTGACCGATCCCGATCTCCTTACTTATAAATGATTTGATTGACATCAATAATTGCATGTACATACATTTCCATGCACTGGGCATGGAGAGCTACCGAAAAGTATAGGAATGGTAAATAGGAATGGCGTGGCGGCAGAGAAGCCCTAACAATTTGCATATGGAGTCTCTAGTGACAACGAACGACGGTGTTTGCATGAAAAATAAACAGAGCTCTGCTGATTGACGTTGAACGTTCTCGCAAAGCATAATTAAATGTATTTGATGCGGATGTTCTCTTGGCTTAAATACTGTGTATTTCTTTAGGTATTTAAAGGTAGACACATATTTTTGGTTTATGGTAATAAGGATTTGCGTGGGCTTTTACTACTAAAAATTTTCAGGAAACAAACTAATTCGATTTAGCTAGCAAATAGCGAAAAAGTAAGCACACTTTATAAATAAAATAAAACTGAAATTAAATTTACAAACATAAGCCCAGTTGGTTGCAGGAATTGTATTTACTTTGTCGTTATTGGAGATCCCCTGGAATTTATATCGTGGAGTAGAGGAGTTTAAATATCGATAATAAAAATACCAATATATCGAAATAAAAATGGTTTTCTGAGACATATATAGAAAAACGTGTACTTTTAAGGGGGGACATCTAAGTAAAATTTTTTAAAATTCGAAAAAATTTTTTTTTGCTCAAATAATGGTTTAGGGTCTTAAAAATGATATACCAAAAAATTGAGTCCGGCAAAAGTT
>JAEIIU010046861.1:0-40135 GCA_018874675.1 Drosophila baimaii
CCATAGGAACGATATGAAAAAATTTGCATATTTTCGGAATTTTTCAAGATATTTAAATGAAACTTAATTTGTCCTCCTATTATATAAATATAGCTACACCCTGGAATTTCATTGAAATCGGACCAATATTTCACATAGCTGCCATAGGAAAGATCGGTCTAAATTCATATTTTACATATAATTTTACATTTTGCATACATTTTACGTTATACATGTATACATTTTATAAAAATCTTGTACATTGAGTAACAAATTCTCTGCAAGGGTATATAAACTTCGGCTCCGCCCGAAGTTAGCTTTTCTTACTTGTTATTTCTACGTTACCTTAAGAACATTTATTTTTTAGCTCGATTGTGAGAATCCACAGAAAATTCGCGCTTCATGTTCTTCGGGCGTGTTACTAAAAAACAAATTTTTTATTAAATTTAATGTAAAATATATTGGTTACCTACCGGGTTTCTCACAGTCCATCACACTCGTCTGTTGCTTTCCCTCTTGCTTTGTCGCCGCAAGTAGTCGCTCCATCCGTTATATTTCGTGCCCATTGCTGCTTTATACGATTTTTGTGTTCTTTATGTGAAAATTAAGCTAGTTTAAATTTTGGTTGAAAACGCTAAATTGCGTCGACAAGAATATTTAACACAAAAATGTAATGAGTGCACAAGCCTGGGAACCTATCAATTAAGATACTTATATTTCAACAATTCTGATAATTATCTACAAAAAAAAATATTTCATTTCCCAAAGAAAAAGGCGTGTTGGCTGTAATAAGCTTACCTCGAGAAAATATATCAAAGGTATAAATAAATATACAAAAGTATCGTTTTCTGGGTGATCCGAAGAGAAAGCTTTGAAAAAGTCAACTGCTTTTATTGGCGGCTCGACCCCCAACATCGCGCGTTTTCTCACCTTAAACTTTAATCGCATTAAAATGAAGAAAAGAGTCTTATTGAGCCCCAAATACCCATTTGAATGTTGAATTTGTTTACTCAAAAAGATATCAAGTCAACTATGTTTACCCTGGTAGGGGGAAATATAACTTTTATTTGTTTTACCAGGCAGTGCTATCTCCAACACTAATGGTAGATCATAAAAATATATATTTATTTTTTTAGTTTTCACCTTTTTTTAGCAGTGGTCCTCCCTAGATTCCAAATCTTTCCCAAGACATACAGATATTCTTCGTAACTGTTTTTTCTTAATTTACTAGAATAGCCAGATGTACAATATTGAACACACTTTTGAAAGCAATATAATTATAATACATTTTGTCTGGGTACTATAACTGTTGAAATCAAAAAACAGTTATAAAATAGATATAAAGATAATCAAGTCTGCCAGAAATAAATATAATTATCTAAGTTCCAATAAGAAAATCCAGCTAGAAATAAAAGTTGTATGCCTATTAAAAACCCATTCATCACTCAAGCCCAAAACCCTTTTTCCTCATTGAACTCGCAATAAGAACAGGATGCAAAACCACCTTCATATCTGATGACAGGACAAAAGGCGGAAATTATCAAATAAATATCCATTATAATATGCATAAGAAAGCAGACTCAATCTAATAATGCTGACCATGACCGATTAAATATTTCTACCTGACCATAGCGATGTGGATACACAAACATACATTAGCAAATCGACGCCCCACAAGATGGACGGAGCCATCTTGGTCCTATCACATTCGAACACACCGATTCCCGTGGAATGAAAATCTTTCTGAGCCTATGGTAAGTTTTCGTGGAAGAGAAGGGCAGGGAACCCGACTAGTTAGGTAACATTTGCATACGCGGGGTGGCCTAGTCGTAAAGGTTAGCTGTCGGCTGCGTCTTGGCCGAGAATTGTTCTTACTTCGCTGAGCGCGCCGAGCAACGGCCACTTTCCATTTAAGCGAATGAAATTTGACTAATTGCCCAGAGAATTGGTTGTTCTCACTCTTTCAAATGGCATCTCACGTCACCGAAAACAGTCCAACTTCACAGCAATATTATTCAGTTCACATGCAGGCAGCTAACATGAAAACTGCATTAAGAATCATCTGCAGACGAAGTTCGTGTTGAGTGGAATTTATTTGACCTAGCTATAAGCTGTGGTCGTGTGAGGTAATTAAAAATAAAAGCGAGTCCCCGCATGGAAGAGGTAACATAATTTTGGGAATTTAAATAAATTTATGAATTCAATTATTAATGGGCGGGAAGAATTCAATTTGAATGCAGTCAATCTTATCCATTTGAGTATTGGCTATAACATTGTCCATATAGTGTTTACTTGTTGTCAGTAGATACTTTTTGATAAAGGAAATGGTGTTTAAGCTTCTTAATGTAATGTTATGGCCGGTTTCTACACACACTGTAAAAGTATCTGAAAGCTATCTGACCGGAAACGACAATCACCAAATAACATTATGGTAAAGAAAATCGATGTTCTAACTTCCTGAAAGGTATCTTAAAATAAAAGAAATAACACAGTGCCTTCAACTCTTCTTTAATGCACTGAATTGTGCTATTCACAACAGTTGTTATGCTGCAGCTGAAATCAGCTGTTCTTTTGTCGAACGGCAAGATTTGGCAGGGAGTCTGGGTCCCTGTCAGTGTTAGCTCTTAGACTTAGACGGTAGACAACCAAATATCCTTAGCCTGGACTTTATGTGGCCTCCGAATGTTGAAATTGAGAGTAGAAACTGGCCCTTAATCAGTCAAAATATATTCTGAAACCATAGCTGGAGGAGCTATGGATGCGCCCAAGATTAGTGCTCTCGAACCTGCGTCTGGGGTTTTATTACTTTGTCAACTTGTCGGTTCTTGCTATGCATGATTCAATATATTTTTCTTCTCTCAGTCGGCGACTATATCAACACTTACCCAAATTGCCTACTAAACAATTTATCTAAATTCTTGGCCAGCCATTTGGCCAAGAGAGAAAATCAATCCCAATTTAGAAGACAAAAAGCCCACCAAACTAATGTGCTTTCGGGGCTGGGCCAGAGGTTTACGACCGATGGCGGTCATAATCAAATATAATTTTTAACTATTTACGAGTACATTGCCGCACATTTCCCATATAAATTATTAACATTAATGCCCGACACGGGGCGGGGATAATGCAAAAACACAAGTGGAAGGGAGGCGGGTCACACGACAATGTGCGTTGATGCCAACGAGAAAAAGGGCAGGAAAATAGCAAGGAATCAACAAGCTTTAATAAATAATATGAACCCATAAGCAAAATGAAAATTCCCTCTTTGCTCCGGCACCGCCCACGCCGATTGAGTGATCATAAATATGTGAACATTTAATGGGCGGGGGAAAACCATGGGCGGCATCGCCTATTGCCTTTGGGAGCTCAGAGAAGAAATTGGCCAGGGAAATGTTTTAGTTAGAAGAGCAGTTTCCAATACCAATGAGAGAGTAGCAGAATTGCAATAAAAACTGATTTTTGTACATGAATTGGCTTACATGTGGACTGCGTGTGTTTTCGTACTAAGTCCATGTCCAGAGGAAGGTCATTAAGGTCTGAGAAAGCGATTCAATCTTTAACCTCTACTATCTACATTATGAATGCTATATATAAGTAGCACCACCTACTCAAACCAAGAATCCAAGTCGAGCGCATCTAACCACGACTTAACTCATTTCCTAATCAATTAAATATTCCGATTTCAATGGCTCCAGCCTGAACGAACGAATGGAAACGGATGTTGGACAAAGCCAAGCCTCGGATTGGGAAGCACAGTGAATCCATCCCTAAGTGCGCCGCACCCTGCATCCTTTGTAATTTCGTAATTACGTCTAATGAATTCAGCGAAATGAAATTGAAAGACCGTTGCGAATCATTCTGGAAAATGTTATCTTCCTTTTCCTCTTCGGTCATCTATAGACCATCCTACTTTTCTTCCATCGTCGTTCATCTGTTACCCTTCCTCGCTTTCCAGCTTGGCTTGTGTCCTTCTCGTTTTTCATTTTCAAGCCTTGGCAGCAGTGCACTGCAGTGGAATGGACTATGCAAATCTAAGTTTGACTGGATGTTATTTCGTAATGTGAGAGGCACAAGCAGCGACCATCGATCCAGTTTTAGAGGCTGGTTCGGTCGCTGAATTATTTTCTACCAAATATGAACTGTTATTTACCAATTCCAAGAGAGCATTTTCATTTCCGAGCAATGTGGCCAGAGTGTTAAAGTTATATCCAATACTTTAATTTGGTGACCAACTTCCTATGGCTGTATAAAAATTTATTTAATTACATTTTGTGTTCATTCTAATGAAGAATGCACAAACATTCCGCCAGTCGGCGGTAAACGGTCACAAGAAAAATTGAGAAAATTGAGAGAATTAAGAAAATTTGTTTTTAATGCTAACATTAACAGGAACGAAGACTCCACGTCTATCTTGGTAATTAGTTAAAAAAGAGCTGTGCTGTGAAAACAATCGGACCAGTTGAACTTCCGTGAAACCCCCTCCGTATAACTACCCATGACTGCGTAAATTGTACTCCAATTGATGTAATACTTTGACGCAACATTCTTAGGATTTTTGACATTCATTTAAAAAAGTTAATACCTAACCTAATATATAGCTAAATATTTTAAATAAAATAAATATAATAAGTACATCTCTCGAGGCTTTTAAGTATGGTATACAATCAAAATTCTCAAAAAAAAAAATATATATCTGGTTCAACTTTAAATCACTTTACTTCTTAAACTATTCGTAAATGTGCAAGATCGATTATTTTCAAATTTTCCAATTTTAAGTCTAACATATAGGCTTGGAGCACTTTCTTTTTTGTAATTTAAAAAATGTCTGACTTTTCTGTCAGTAATGTGGACTTGCAAATATTATGTCCTTGAAGAGGGTAGGTAGTTCTCGCGATAAGATCACCTTGCACCTCCACCATGGTCTGATCAGACAGAACAGAATTAGTACCCATCGCTGGGTACAACACGAAAAATGCGTGCACCATGGTCTGATCTGACAGAACAGAACTAGTACCCATAACTGGGAACAAGACGAAAAATACGTGTGCCAAAAAATCGAACGGCGTGCGGCATCTTAGTAAATAAAGCTTCTTTGGTCTGATGATGATCACTCGTCGTGCTTAGTCGTTATTTAGCCTCGTCTCTCGTCATGATCCAAGTTTATATAATACCACTATGGGCAAATACCAAGAAATTGTATATGAAGAACAACTTCAACTGAACTATATAATGGGGTTACACACTTACCAAATGCTAAGCAATGTCTTCTATTCAAAAATGAAATAAACGAAGAAACGGAATTTACAACTACAAATTTTATTTGAGACGATGCGGTGGAATTTCGTCATATTTGTTGGCGAACCATAATTCAGGCCTATCGAACGAAGTGAAAGAGTAGTTTTCCTAATTTTCTTCTGCTAGCGGCTAGATCCAAATCACCAGAGCGACGTCGTTTATGGAATTGTCGGCTTAGCAGCAGCCGCCTCCCCAGCAAGCGGGTCCACTTGGACCACACCACGAGTTGAACGGCCCATTAAAGGACCCGAAGCAAGGGTCACAGAATCCACTGGGTCCACAGCCGCCGCAAGGACACAATGCAGCGGACGGATAGCAGGGATATCCGCAGCACATTTTTATCTGGCTAGATCCTAAAGTCAATTGATTATAAGCTGATATATTTAACAAACTGGATGAACACATTCCCTCACCTTACTCGCTTAACACAAAAACAGGAAAAAAACAAATTTATTTACTTGTTCAACACACCGAACCTTGTGAATATTGGAATACAACTGAACAATTGTTATAAGTACAAGCATTTACAAAGCGAATTTAAGTCCAGAGCCTACTAGCTCTGAGCTTTACTTCCTTATTAATCCTATTCATATTGTCGAAACGAAAAGGAATTGATACGGAGAACGAGTGCCTTTTAGTTTGGTTATATTTTTGAATTCAAGCCATTTAGGAATAAAGTCATCGCTTTCAGCCAAGTGCCATTAAGGAAAATAATGAAGTTAGCGTGAAAGTCGGGCTTTGGGGACCGAAGCTTGAGATACCCTTCCTATAGCTTATTGTAATGTTGACAAAATCTGTACAATGAATGGTGTGTGATGAGAGTGTTAAACACCCAAACAAATAATTCTTGTGATTGACTTAATGACTTAGTGTATTAAATAATTTTTAATTTCCGGCCTTAAATAAGTGAGCAATGAAAACTGATAAGAAGGGCATTTTGGGATCGCAGACTTGTCATAGAAAAACAGGGAAAAGAAGCTTTACAGTATTATTTATTAAATTTTTCGTTGGTACCTAATTTTTGGCGATTTTAATTCTAATACAAACACATTCATAAATTACATATCATTATTACGTATTATAAGACGTAGGCTTGTCAACCTTGAATGAATCTTTGGTTGACACACTTTTGTACACACTGGTGTACTTATTATTGTATTATTATTATAACATTAGTATACTAATGATGCAATGGCTAAGGAAATTTGTTGCAAAATCAATAAAAATCAATTCAACTTTAAATCAATTAATTAATTAAATGTATGCTTTAGCCATACTTAAGCTCAATTTTTATTTGATTTGTCATTATGCATTGTTTCTTGGATATGTTCATGCGTAGTAAGCTTTTAGTTATAATTTGAGTACTTTTGTGAGGGTATAAAAAGTACTTGTAGGGGTTGAGAACTCCTCAACTAACGGACGGCGACGGAAGTGGCAGCGGAAAATAATGTGTTCGCATCAATTTACACTCACACTCCTTTCGTCCCGGAGAAAGCAAAGTAAATTAAATTATATTAACCGACATTTTGTGTCGCTTTTTGTTGACGCTTCATATATGCCAAATGGGATGTAACCAGCGATTTGCTAACGGTGGCAGCTCTGTATGACTTCCATTGATATCTTGGTTCGCCATTAATTGAGTAGCAAAATGTGGAAATTAGATTCTGCGGTTTTTCGCCAAATCACACACACAATTTTAACTATGGGTAACATAAAAAGACAATGATAAAATGGCAAATTTCTGAAATAAAACTGAAAACCAAAGACGACCTTAGTGTTTATACATTAGAAAGAATTGGAGATCGTTTGGGATTTATTTATACCACTGCAAGTTTTGGCAAAAATTGGAAGCTCAATTATTCAATTTAATTTATTTCAGAATTATCTTCCGTATTTATCAGGAAAATATACATAGGTACATAGGCTCTTCTTCTACCAGAATCGCGCATTGATAGGTATTGTTATTTGTACATATCTTGAAATGTTTTAAATTGCCCTAATTTCTAACGATTTTGGTGTACTGTCAGTTGGCCCATTTAAATGATAATTTGCAGTGGCGCTGAGTGAAGATTAATTTGCAAAAGCAGAACCAACAGCGAAACACCAATAGCAACATCCTGGGTGCTGGGCCGGAGAACGTTAAACACAATGTGAAGTTGAAGACGGAAATGATTGATTTGCCATAATGTCTGGCAAAAGCAAAGACAAAACGCTGCCTTCCTGTGAGTTTTCTATTTGAGTTTTTGGTACTAACTCTTCCCCCCAAGTCGTTGCCAAGGTTTTGTGTTCAAAATGCAGCGACGAGCTTGAAGGGGACTAATCCCCAATCAATCATATTGTATGGGACTCACAAAGCCGGGCATAACACAAGAGGCAAAATGTTTCCACTATTATAGGATGTTGTCTTTGACTTTCTGCTCATAATTTGTGCTGGCTATGGCTTTGAAATCGTCTGCCAATCTGCACTTATTGTATTGTGTTGTATCTATACCTACCATCTATACCAAGAACAGTGCCAAAACCACGAATATTGTGTATTTGTAACATAGCCAAGGAGCCAAAGGGATGGATATCACTCGCTGTAAATAAATTTAGACAAAGGTAAGAATCCCGACTGATTTATAGAAAATTTTCACTGAGGACGTAGTGACGATAATCGCCAGTTAACTGAGGAAATGTAATCCATGTAATTAAGGAGTAATATAAAGCAGTTTACCGAATTAGGAACTATTTAATAAATAATTTGTTATTTATTCTTAAATAATAATAACAAAATTCAAAACAACAATGCATTCGTCACTTTTATCTAGCCACGTTAATAGGTGATTCTGTTTGATTAGATTTAACGCAGCAATGAGAATTGATTCTTCATTTAAGGGGAATTTATTCTGTATTTGATTGTCTCGTAAGACATCGACAATGGAAAAATGGACTTCTTTAACTTGTCGAAACGTATGTATTTCTGAACAGTTCACAAAAACTTTGAGGTATTTCAGCTGAGTCAACCCGTCAACTGGTCCGTTTCTCAATTTAGATGTATATTCTCTGTCTGTTATTTAGCTACAGACACAGAAGGTGCTCGGATTTTGAATCCTTGTCCATTCCTGTTGTGCCTGGGAGAATGCATTTGTCGTTAATGAAATAAAAGCGAGCTTATAACCGTCAGGATTGAGTGGAGTGTTGGGAGTGCCGAAGTTGATTGCTGGAGTTGAAGGGTTTTAAATTCACTCGCACATACATATATGGGGGGTTGGATAATGTTTATCGGGCATTAACTGCCGTCTCTAATCCGCAAACATGCAGGGGCGGAATAAAGTTTTAGCGAGATGTAACTTACTTTCCCCACACATTGCTCACTTGCTTACGCCTTCTTCGGATGCCAACCAAGCGTTGGATTTTCAGCTGAGTTTCAGAGCTCGGCGGCTGGCAAGGGTGGGGCAGGGGCCAGAGAGATCTGTGTAAGCTGTGTTTAAAGTTCGGGCAAACTTTTAATTTAAATTGAAATGCGAGTGCAGTTGAAACGAAGCGGTTGAAGCTGCCTGCCACCTTGATTGACGCAATGAATGATGGCGAGGAGGCGAATCCTGCAGCTCGAGACCCGAGCCAGTTGCTTGAAGGGTGGGGCCGAGGGTGTGCTTGGATTTATGTTCCTGAAAGTTTCGGGTTGTCACCCTCTGCAAATAAATCGAAGCCAAAGTTGGTTCTCCGCCCAGGCAATTCGTTTTATTTGGCTGCTAATGCTGCCTTCGCTGACATCCAAGGTGAAATTAGTCCATGGGAACCCCATTCGATCCCTTTGAACATTATGCCACGGGGCATGAAGACCGACTGACCCACTGAACTGTTGCTGCTTATTTGGTTTTGAAAATTTGTGAACGAATTTTCACATGAATGGTAATAATTCGGTCAACTATGAACAAAACGTCTTAGACTAGAAAAACTGTATGAGTGCTAAGTGGACAACATATTACGCTGCTAATTCGGGCAAATTTTGTATTATTTTATTTTCTGTATACATATGTACAAAACATGTTATATGTAATAGGCTTCATGCAGACGCTAACCAATATGTCCTTTGTTTTTTTTTTTATATTTGTGTGTTCCCGAAACGACTAAATGACTACATTTCTAAAAGTATCGCCAATATTTTTAGCCATTTAAGGAACGACCTTCAAGTGTCAACACTATAGATATACCTTTTGTAGTTTTCGAAACCATTTATAGTTGCTAAACCTTTCTTTTGGCTATCCAATATAGTAATCTATTCGAACTTTTTAGCTACACTGGCTTTTTAATCACTTAGCTGATATTTTCTGCGATATTAGGCTCGCTAAATGACAGAACGTATCGAAAAGTTGATTTTATATGACCCTGCTGTTTCCAGGGTTCGCTATTTTAAGTCATAAAGAGAACACAATAAGTATTCATTCTTGTAAAATAACTTTAAGCGAAAATAACACAAAATCTATTTTCCAAGATATTATTATATTACCGTATTTCAATGTTATTATTTTGATTAAGTGAAATAAATAGATACGTAACATTGGGAATCATATTAAATTTCCACTTTTTTGCAATCTTATAAATAACCTCCAACTTGTAGTACTATGTATGTACGTTGTATAAATACCATGAAAACAAAAACGTCATAGGAACTATACTCTTGTTACATATGTACATTCTATACTATTGAGTAATACAAATTTCTTATTCAGATGTTTATTATCAATTGTATAGAATTGCGAATACAAATTAAGCTCTCGAGTATTAGATTCTTAGTTTAATTTCTACACTATTTCATAAAAATTATATCCTGGTGAACTCCTGCGTATACAGTTCTGAACAAGATGTGGTTTCAATTCTATACTACTTCTCATATCTTATATATTTGGGAATATTATTAAGGTGCGATCTGAAAGGCAAATAAACTGCAAATTCAAGTGTTCGATTTAACCTGGGCTTGAACACATAATCCAATGTTTGATCGTCTTATAAGCCGTGCTTTTGGGCATCTTAAGTCTTACCACTAATAACCTAAAAAAAACAAAGAAACAGTAATGGTAAAAATAATTCTCCTATAAATACCTGGCTTCACGACTAATTAGCGCTCTCTGTTACGGAACACAAAAGCATTAAAATAATAAAATGAATAATTATAATAATACAAAAATAAGATCTGAAATTGACAATTAAGCCTATTGAGTACAGAAATTAAACTTCAAAGTATGTGTTTATTTTAATTACTATCAAATCTATACTAAGCTCGCTAAACTGCTTGTAGTTTCTCTTCAAGACAACTCGTATTAACTTCATTGTTTCTTCGTTTTAATTATTGTTAGATTTAGCATCTTAATAGGCCTTGAGGGCTTGCCAACTTTAACTGATAAACTGCAGGATTCTATACATTTCTTTTCCAAGGCTAGGCTATCTTTCTGGCTCTAACTGGGCACGTTTTGGTTATTGACCCAAGATCAATTTGTTTAAATCAAGCAGATCTTTCTGACACACCCACTATGTTTAAATCAAGAAACAAGCGATTGGAGCATGCATTGGGTCATTCAAGCGAAAGGGCATCAACGCAAGAAGGAGTAAATACTAAAAGGTCAAACTTGATTTATCGGCCTACAAGCCAGGAATGGCTTTTTACTTGAAGTTCAGTAATGGGGCAGGCGGGCTTGGCTAAGCTAACCTGTCTGCGGCTCAAAGTCATCGGTGGTCCAGGCCCCACAAACGCAGATTTCTGACAAAGATATTTGGATTTCATAGGTGTAATTACCAGTAGGGCAAAAATTATAATAATTAAGTAAATTATTTTGTTTGTACTATAATTGATGCGTCAGTAAAAAGATATCAACAAAAATTGTGTTAATTATAAGCTTATTATTTCAACAAGAAAAAAAAGTACTTGAATTTTATTTATAACATATTCTAGTTATATTATTTATTGAACATAGAAGACATTACCTATTTTATTGTTTTTCATAATACAAACGAATTTATTATAATTTATAATCCACTTAAGGCTAGGTTTTTTGATGCTGAAACAGCCTCATTTACTTATATGGCCGCACTTCACCCTTTCATCTACCTACCACAATTATTTTCACTGTTCGTTCATATTTATTTATTTTGTGATTTTTTTCGTACTCGATTGTTTGTATTTTGGCTAGCTCGTATCCCCACTATAGTCATACATACTTAATGTAGATTTAAAATGCGTGCTCATGCAATTTCTCACACAAATCCTTTTATTGCACATTTGGCTTATGCCGGGGGTTTACGAGAACGTACCAATTTCGTACGCCCCACCCTCCCTCTCTCTCTCTCTCTCTCTTGGCCACTCCCCCATCAGGAGCAATGTGATCCGATGTGGCTGCGTTTTTATTTGGCCAGCCATCGCTTGAGGGCCAACCGCCTCCTACTTTATTGGTCACATAACAAAAGATTACAGGCCACGAAAAGTGACCGAAATGGGAAGGCAAAGCCAGAAATTCGTTTCGGACCTTGTCCGCAAATGTGTGGAGATAGGAATCTTTATGTCTACGTGGTTATAAAAATATGATGCGAGTTTTATTTATATAATATTCCAATTTTTTGTATTCCTCTCCTTTGGTGTTTGGGCGTTGGTTGTCCTCGGACGACCGTTGATTGTCGGTTTTATAGTTCCAGCGCCAGCGACAAAATGCCAGCAATTTAATACTTGGAAAATATTTACAAATTTAAATATTTAATTTTCTGTAAGGTGCTCTCAACCTGGTTAGGATCTATGCCAAAATGTCTCTGAATTGAACTGAGTTGCTGCGCAAAGAAAAGGCTATCCAAATGTTCAGTAGTCATTTCATTACTAAAGTGACTTGAATATAGCTGTAGGCTGAGAAAAAAAGGAATAAAGCGAAGATGAGCATTGAATCCTTGTACTATTTATTGTTTTTCCTCTCCTGCTTACTGCTGATGCATGCAAGCCGCCTTTAGTGTACAAATTCAAAGGCATACCCTCCGCTGCAACCGTTGTTGTTGGGTCTGCTGAGTTCCGATCTCCATGTGTCCGTCCCCTTTTGTTGCTTGGCAGCCTGACAGTCTAGCGCATAAAGTCGGCACTTGCAAGTCAGATAACGGCAAAGGAGCAGCCAAATCGAAAGGCGTCAGTTGGACGCCATGGGACTCGTCTGAATGCAGGCTGAAAGGATATTCCCTTTACACACACAAAAAAATATGGAAATAAAACAATTCTTCTTTATATGAAACAAATACGAATTTCAAAGAGAAAGGAGAAGCAGAACTGTTTAAGCCATAACAGTTAACAATTTGGAACAGTTCTTACTGCGCTATTTATTAACATACGATTTTTGGGCTCTTCCAACATGTGTAAGTGAATCTAGAGCCACAACTTTACATTCGTTCCCTCGGCGGGAGACCACGACCCCTGCGTTGGCCATGGATAAGGCTAAGATTTGATTCTCAAATCACCTATTTAAAACGAAAACTTTGTAAAATAAGAGCGGATTCTTAGAAAAACTCAACCAATGTACATGACTTCTTATTTGACATCCTTTCACTATGACTAATGGAATATGCGTATATCTTTCAAAATAAAACTTAAAATGTAATTAGATAAAAACTAGATAAAGTGTTATCGAGTCGTTTTAGCTGTTGTCTGTCTAAACTACCTGCTTAAATAATTAAGGCTAGAATCTAACAAGCAAGCAAAATCTTACAATTGGAAACGGCCGAAAAAATTGTATTTATGGAAATCTTTTGAACGGAGTGTCGGTAAAGATGTTAGAAGTGTCGATAAATAAATAAGACCTCTGTAAAAACAGAAAATACATTTTGGTACTCCGGCCCCAATAGCTCCAATTAAAAAAAAATATTTTTGTTTAAATATCTGGCACTTTCATCTCCCGTTCTCCACGACGAACAGATTTTTTAAAAGTACAAAAGCGATAACTTTTGATTCGTATATGAGTTTTTAATAAACACTCGTAAGCTAATTCAATTCAATTCTGGGTATGTAATATAGTAGTACAAAGATGCATTGCGTGTCCTCTCGATGCCTATCGTCACTACGTGAACGGACGTCCATAGTGATAAGGAAAAGATCCAGATAGCTGTAAAACTAAGAGACTAGACCCGCTACCCATTACAGATAGAATTTATGCATGCTTATGTATTTATCCAATTAAGCTTATTTTTGTCGAATAGCATATTCGCTGTGCTCAGGCAGAGCTAAACTAATGAGAATTTAAAATGGCCGACTGTCACCTGGCTGCCAATTAGAGGTTGTAAGAGCGGACACCAAATACTTCGTAAATTTTCCTAATAAAATCGCCAGCTACCCGAAATAATTAATCTCAATTATTATCACATCATTTTGTATTCAACTCTGGTGAAAAGTTTCCGTTTCCTTTCCTTCTTATACCCGGTACCCATGGGGTACAAGGGTATTATAACTTAGAGCCGACCAAGAATGTACTATATGTAGGCAGAAAAAGCCATCTCCGACCCTATAAAGTATATATATTCTTGATCAGCTTCAACAGAGCAGTCGGATTAGCCGTGTGTAAGAGGTTAATGTACCAAATTTGGCGACAATATTACCGGATTATAATGCTAACATCGGAGATATTGCTAAATAAAGTTCTCCGTTTTTACAACCCTCTCGCCCTCACATTCCGTCGAGTTTCGAACCGTGGTTTTAAAATTGCTTTGTATTTTATTTGATCGAAGTGACCGTTTTGAAGTCTTCGGACTTCACTGCCACTGAAAATCGCACTTCTACTTTAATTTATTGCACAAAGGTCTGGGTACCGAGTATCTCACGGTCGAGCACACTCTCCCGTAGCTCACTTGCTTGTCTTTTTGGGAATATTGTAAATTTAAGCTCCGCTTGTATGGGTTCTGTTAATATTGTCCAAGAACTGTCCGTAAATCAGGTGCAAGACGTGATGTGCTTTCGATAAAGTGCACATTAAAAAACACAAAATAAGGCTGGAGGTAAGACAGAAAAAACTTTTAATGCGCTTAGGCGACGAAGGATACACGAACGCTGAATGGTAAATGCCACACGGTAAACAAAATCAAAACCAAGGCGAGCCACATCAACGGTCCAGGTCCAGCACTTAAAATCTACCAGCCTCAACCGCACATTCCCTCTTAAAGGACAAACGAATGCGTGACCGATTTTTCTAAACGAAAAATCACAAGGAACTAGAGGAGAGCACGTCCGGGATTCGTCCCCTTCGACGACGCTGACGATGGCAATAGCAATGGTTGGTTAGGTTGTTATGTTGCCGACCAGTTTGAAGTATTACCAGAAAGGTTCCGATGGCCCCAACGTTTTAATAACTGCCTAATTAACCCCCTATTAATGAAGCGTATCCAGAGATCAAATGGGATTCGGTTTGATTTAGATTCGCCCCTTACTGTTTCCAACAAGTTACCATTGACATGACATTTTAAAAGAAGTAGAAGGTACAGGAAGTCGTCCTTAAATTTCATTTATAAGGATACAAAACTTCGAAACATATTTAAAATACATAATATAACGAATTTTTAAAAGGCAAAACTGACTGGTTGAATGAGAAATAAAGAGCGAGAGTGGAGTGTAGGTTAAAGTAATTAAATAATTATAGTTCATCGATTATTAACATGACAATTAATAATACAGCTTGTATTAATAATGTGTGCATTGCAAAGAAAAACTTCAATTTCTGACATTCAGCGTACATCAAAATGTTAGGCAATCAATTAGCAGGACATGGGTCTCAGGCTCCCCTTATTTCCTTAACAGTTTTGGAGGACAATGCGCCCTCCAAGACACTCGCTGGCAGTCACTGCTCTTGTCGTAGACAAAGATGCCAAACAAAGGCCCTCTTGCCAAGCATTGGCGAAAAATTAATTAAAACTTACCTCAATGAACTGACACACAATTAAAGTTTACGCAAGAGGCACGACAACAAGTCAACATCCCAAAGGGGCTGAAGAGCACATGGAGAAGGCTCCGCATAGAAGATGCCAGGGACCGGGGGACAATGACGACCGAATGAAATGTTAAACGGGCCATTAAACGCAACCCAAGAGGGCCAGTAGAAGTAGAAGGCACTGTGATGGCCCGTTTATTGGCCAAAAGCAAACAGAGGCCAGCAGCGGAGCGCAAATGCCAAATGCGGCAGAAAAACAGCAGAAGGACAGACAGAAAAAACAAAGGGCCAACTCAGAGCGAATAAACAATATGAACCAAGCTGGAGGGGAACGCTGAGGCTGCGACTTGTTTGTCTTGGACTTGAGCTGCCATCAGTACCACTGCCGAGGCGGCAGCAGGGAGAGAGAGACAGCGGGGCAAAACAATTAACAATATCCGTTTGTAATTGACTCAAATAAGCACAAACAATAAATAAAGCAGTAACTGTGGTGGCAGCCAATGAAACGGCGAGGGAAAAGCCGTTGACAAGCTTCCCTTAGCCAAAAATTACAGATACTTGTGGTCAGAAAGCTGCACAGACTTACAAGCCCACTAATAACTTTGACCAATTAGCATAACACAGCTAATTGTCTTTAACAATAAGTGTAAGAACTCGAAATATGAAGGTTTCCTACGGGACTTATAAACCAGTTTTCAATATTAAGAAATGACACTGTTCTCCAAATCCCGGTATATATTCTGAACTTACCACAGGGCTGACCAATTCCAATTTGAATTCATCGTATTATATGCAATAAAGATCTCATTTAAAGCAATATAAAATGTACCAAAAGCTAAAAAACACTACAATTGTAGAGTAATTAAAATCATTTTAACCTGATTGCAACAAGCGCTCTAAACGCTGGGAAAGAAAGATGGAATATTGACTATTTTTAAGTACTACTTCCTTGAGCCGACTTCTATTACACATTTTTAATACACACAAATACTTCTCCTAAGTACACTTTTAATAATTTTAGGTATTGTCGTCATATCTGTATGTGGTTCATAATACAATTTTAATGAAAACTTCAATTCTAAAAATATCTTGGTGGAAATGAAGCCTTTCAAATACAATTTTTCACTGTTTGAAATTGATTTTTTTTCGAGGTATAGTCAGATTGATTTTTCGATTCACATAAATATACATACATTCCGCGAGGGTACATAAGCTTCTGCTTCTTTTCCCGTTAAAATTAAAGTATTCTAAACAAAAATTTCACTATTAAACTAAAATGGTTCGGACCTGTGTTGGTTAAGTTTTCAAGTGGCTCGATTCTCTTTGTCATTGCGTTCCATCCAAGCCGACCATCGAATGCGTTTAATGTAGGGTCCTCAAGCTGGTCAACTTTTAAGAGGACGATGTCAAATCCCATGCACACCGGACACTACTGAACTGAAACAAACTCTTCAGTAAATAAAGGAGCATTTTATTATAATGTTTTTATGACATCTCAATGACCCTCCCTTATGCTTTTAATAGGGGGTGAAGATGAAGGGTCTTCGCAGCTATCCAAATCAATATATTTACAGCTATTAAGCCCTGGAAAGTGGTTCGATTTCGCTAACCCTTGCAAAACTACAGGCTTCTGAAATGAAGGGAATATAAAGTGAAAGGTATTTTTGAAATTTAGAAAGGTTTCGGGGAGGTCCTTTTGGTTGCAGATCTGTCGGAGAGATAGCTTCAACTGCAGTCCGAGGGCGTCTGCCTTTTGGCTTCTTGCCGTTTGCATAAGTGCCCAGAAAGTGTGTCGGCCGCAAATAATTTGATTTGCATGTGCAAATGGACGTGGAATTGAATTTTCTTATGCATGAAATGTGCGCATAATTGGTCTTGTGCTCCAGTCACCCGACACACAAAAGCACTTACAGGCAGCCATCGTCTTTATATATCGCTTCACGCCTAGACAAGAGCCCCAGCTTGCGGTTATGCGTCATTGTAGTTGCCGACGAATAAATTGCAATGCATAAAGATATCGAGGAGTTTTAGTGGGTTCTTAAAGTGTTCAATGTATGATTAGAATTGTAATTAATATTCATTATATTTAAAGAAAACGCTTGATTAAGGGGTTACGCCACCCATGAGCTACCCAGGTTTCTTTTGCTTTTTTTTTAAACCACGTTTTTCAACTGTTGTACACAATATCTCAAGTTCAACTAAACTGATTTGAATTAAGCTTCTAGCACCTTTTAATCTAAATGGTTCTCTATAAATCATAGCATAATTCGATTAGGGATCTCATTTAAATGTTATGAATTTTTTATGTTCGATTCTTAATGCTATGATGCACCACAGCACCTTTGTTTCCAAACAAGAAATTATTTATTACTTCTCCGGCATTACATTAATATTTTAGTACAAAATCCTCCGCACATGTTCTTACATTTTTTTATTAACAGAAAATAGTTTTATCTGTTCAAAGTAAAATTTGTTTAATTGGACTCATAAATTCTCCAGAATAAAACCCTAGGAAAATACAGCTGGTTCACAAGGGAGACACAATTTCCGACTTCAAAATTCAAAAGTTGGGAATTCTAGTGCAACGTAGACAGTAAGTAGGGCGATGCTTAAGTGCCCCTTGTGTGCTTTAAACTCGGTTTCGTTTTAAAGTTACTATAGCAAACACTCACTAGTTTGATTTCAAAGCCAGGATAGCATGCCGGCAGCTTTTATCTAAGAAGATTATTTGGCACAACGTCATCTTTTGTCTTATAAGAGTTAATAACAAACTAGGAAAACTTTAAATAAGAAATGCATTATAAAGATTTTACAAATATATTCTTTGAGTACAAAAATGTATATTATATGTAGTTAAATTTTTCAAAATACATTTAAAATTCAACGCCAATTGGTAATTTCTCCCCTGTGTATCACTGTGATATTGATAATAACCTGAAACTGAATTTAATCCTCTTCACGGTACTCCTGGGTCGAGGCCATTGAGAGCCCTCAGCCACTAACTTCACTGAAAGCATTTTGTGGTCACAATGATTTTACCGTTCCCGCTGACCTGCCTGTCGTTTTCGACTTCCGGACTTTGGCCAAAAGCCGGGTCCGGGCGATCATTAGCATTTCTTAGCGGGGCAAAATAAGTTGCGAAGATGTTGCCTCAAGTGGCTTAGCTAAATGTGTAGAGCGGATTTTCCTCCTGCTGTGGCCTTTCCTCATTTTCCCTAGCCAAACACATTTCCGTGGCAATTCGCTTACGAACATCCGCCTCGGGGCTAATGTGATTTTTATTGGATTTAAAAACTTAAGTATGAGCTTCCGTCCTTTTTAAGCAGAGGTGCAGAGTTTCAAATTTACGCATTCTTTTGTTATACAAAATGGTCTGATTAAACTTTCGAATAATTTTTAAACATGACTATAATTTTCATTCTACGTTCTTCGATTTGAACAAAAACTGCTCGAAAAAGTCAAAGGCTTAGGCACAATATTATACTGAAGTGAAACGGACAAAGGGAGTAATTCAATTTTTAATATATAATTCAAGTGAGGGTAAGGTATTCCATTTGTTTCTCAATATTTAATATTTGGTTATGAATGTCAATGTTGTACATGGTTAGTTGAACGGCAATGGTTTTACGGTAATGCGGACAATTGACTTTGAAAAGCTATTAAAAATTAAAACAATATATCCCGACAGCGTTACCTGCTTACAACTATCCTCTAAATAATATATTTTAATTGGTTCGTATTGAAGGCAACTTGTAAAATTTATTTATATTTAACTTATATTTAATAATAGTTTAATAAGATAAGTCCGGAACAGGGATATTAATGCATTCGAAATTGTAATTGTGAGACAGGAACCCGATTATTGATTAATGGAATTATTTATTTCTTTTAATTAAAAATTATAAATAATAAAAGAGGTTCGTAAAAGCCGCCGTGTTATACCAATTCACTTTCCATTTGTTTTTTTCGGCGATGCTATGCCATTAATAAAAACATGAAATATATCAAACCTGGCCTTTCATTTATATCACAATTTTTTGTAATATGGTCTCTTTTTATTTGATTTGTAAAAATAAAAGTAAAATCCGACTAGAGAAAAAGTTTTGTTATATCTGACGCTTGAACGCATATTATTAAAAAAAAATTGTGTACAACTACGTTAGGTCTTAGGCTTGTAAGATCATATTTCAGGATATTCTTGGCTAATATTACAATTTCGCTTGGCTTTAAACATAGGCTTATGGTCTACAAACTACAATATATAAATAAGTAAATAGCAATTTAAAAGGGAAAATAACTTTGTTAAGCCAAAGTTTGAATACCCTTGCAGTTTGCCATTTCTTCAACCACAGTTTCCAAGCTATAACTATTACTAAAGATGGTTACAAAATTTATATCTGCAACATTGAGATTGTAAATCGTACAATCTTTCTATATATTGGGTGTAATGGGTATGTATTAAAAGAATTACTTATGTAAATGAACACATTAATTCCCTGTTCATTTTAAGTTTTTTATATTAAAAATTACGATCCGTAACAAAGTTGTACTTTTTTTAAATAATTGTTTTTCATTTCCCATGACAGGTTTTTGTCCGATCCAGCCTGTAAGATATATATATTATATTTAATGAAAAGAAGAGTGAAACTAGTAGTTTCTTCAACCAATTTTAAGTCCGGCACTTAAAGTGCCTTCAATTGACCAGCCCACGACGCTGCCTTCATTTGCCACCATCGGTGGCATGGATGACTTGGCACTTTGGAGAGGGCACACGGCGGATGGCAGGAGCTATAGAACTAATGATGACATATCGATTGCTTTATCCGCAAATCTGGTCTATGTTCTCCATACAATTTTTGGCCGCTGAAATTGAGAGATAAGTACGAGGAAACGTAATGAATGTCTGTGAATGCGACTTTTGCTGACTGCAGCAAGGTCTGGACGGACTACTATTGCAAGCGGAAATCATTAAAAATTTCCAGCATATTTGGCAGCATCAGATGCTGATCCAAGGCACAAAGGACGTAAAATAAAAGAAAAAGGACGAAGTGGTTGAACAAAATGCAATAGCCAAACATCTTTTTGGAGTTTTTTGTGTTCCACGAACTTCTTTCGGGGCAAAGTTTTTCCTTCGCTCCCACTAACCCAATCGGTTTTAGCCCTTTTACCACCTTGCGTGTAGAAGGCCCTGGGTGCCGTCGAATCCTGCTCTTTTTCCCTTTTCCATCCTTGTTATTCCCCCTTGCGCGGCAACCGGGTTAACAAAAGAGCACTGAATATTCCCACAGCTCAATCGAATTTCATCTGAACCAATTTGCACGCAAATCATTTTATCGGTCACAACAGGAGCCAAGGCCTTAGCATCGTTGGCACCTCCAGAAACTGGATTTGATTGTGGTTTTCTGTACTCTATCCGACTATTATTGGCACTGGCTCTTGTTTGTAACAATAATAACAGATACTAATCGAACAGCAGGACCTATAAATGTGTTCACGAAGTGGTAAGCGGACCACGCTTTTCAGAACGTTTTTTATTCAGTGTGGGGAGGGGATATGGACCATAAAGAAATCTAAATGTAATATAACGAAAGGGTGTACAACTGTCAGATGAACTGCTAAAAACTTTGTTTGGTTTTTCTTTTTTCCTTGGCGAACAAGGGGTGAGTGGAAATGAGTTGAGATTACATTGGGATTGGCTGACCCCTTCTTTGGCGATGTCCTGCTATCTGGCACTTTGCATTCGTCATTAAAATATGATTGTTGTGTGTTTTCCCTCACTTCTTTGGCTTCCTTCTGTTCGCCTTTGCTCGAAGGAGAAATTTGTTGTTTTTCTTATATCTTAGCCTTTTGCCCTTCTGCTAAAGTAAAACATAGAAGGAAAAAAGGGATAAAAACGAAAGTATAGCCAGGGGAACTGAACAATTTATCATTTATGATTACAAAGATGTGATCAGGGAATGTAAATGACAATTTTGCGACATGTGACCTCTGCAGTTATCTTGAGGCACTTGGTCGGTAGACATGTTAATCTAGGCCAGTTCTTGGGGCTTTTTGTGAGCTACAAATTATATTAAATTGACGCCAGCAATGTCAATAATTATGACTAGAATAATTATACCATATATTTAAATGGTGGTCGTAAATATGCAAATACTTAGTATAACACAAACGATACCCAGAAAAAAAACCATTAAAAGGAATTATTAAAATCATTGTTCTGATTTTTGTACAGTTAGAATAATTCTTTTGCCTAATTTCGTTTTTCAGACCTGCGGTATTTTTAGCAGAGACCATTTATCAAGAGTTCTCTCGCATATGGCGGCTGCCTTGGTAATTGCCAAATACTAACTTCACCGACGACCACCACATGCCGCCTGTTCAGTGGCCTCGCTGGCGGGGACTGGACGAGGGCACAATGACAAGCTATCGGAAACTTTCCAAGCTGAATAGAGCCAACATGAGGGACTGGTGACCGGAGAACCGTGCCGATTTCATTCGAACTTTAATGATTGTGCGGTGGCTCGTAAAGTACAAGCCAAAGTACAATATTGAGTGCAATCACGCCCATGCCCACGCCCAGGCCCACATGAGAGCGACCAATAGAGGGAAGAATCTGAGAAATAGAAAAGTTTCGGTCATAGCTTGTAAAACTTCACACGCTCAGTGGTGGTCCCCGTCGAGGCGGAAAACTTGATATTTTAACTTGTTTATAAGTAAGTTTTAGCTAACGATTCGAAGTCATATCGGTAAAAGGTTAGTTATGCAACGACAATGCGCAAAACAATCACAAGTATTTAAATAGCTCTAAGAAACGGTTGATCTTTGGAAAAAATCTGTTCTTAGCACAACAATTTTTAGATCTTTTAGAAAAAAAAATGTATGACAACCTAAATTATATCTTTCTAAACTAATCAGAGGAAACAAATCGAAACAAATTACAATTTTTCTAAACTGAAAATAATAATTTATATTGGATGCATACATATTTATATTTCATCATCATTCGCTTACAATGATCTGTGTGCTAGATCAAACTAACACAGGGGTGTCTATAAATAATTAGACCGATCTTAAGACCTCAATTTCGCTAAACGCATTAACTATATTAAAAGAAAAGAAGACAATTTCTCAAGTTAACGCTCGCCTATTCAAGCTTAATAATGCAATCAATTCTTCAAACATGAATCGATCGCTAACCAAAACCAAAGGAAACGATTAAACAGCCTACTTTGTAGACAGCTACTGAACTCCTGAATACTAAAATGTTATAATTCCTTTCCTCTAACTCTCCAAGGTTCCTGGACTAGGATGCCCTCCATGCCCCTTCGAACCGTCCACGTGTCCGTCGAGTATTCGTCCTCTACCTCAAATCTATCGATCTCCAGACCAAGATCCTCCACAACTGACTGGTAGCTTCGATGCGAGCAATTGACTCCCCTTTTCGGGCTTTAGAAGGCCTGGCAGGTCCCTTTAAATGCTGTGCCAGTCCTTGGTGGAAGGCCTCAGCTTGAACCGCTGGAGCAACTAAGGGATGGTTTCCGGGGTTTTCTTGGTCGAAGGGAACCATACCGCTACCAGCTTGGCGGCTGGGTACACCTCTTCGACTTCTAAATTGGATTAGGCCAGGCGAAGCTCCAGGAGACCCATCTAGAAAGTATTAAATAAAACTGGACAAGTTTATTGTGTGTGCCTTAAAAGATTCCTAGGGGCCAGAGTACAAAATCCGGGTGCGCAGTGGACACTGGCTCATTGAACCAGGCCTAATCAATCTCCGCAGTTGCCTGGCTAAATGACTTGCTGACTGAATGAGTGTCACCTGGGATGGGCAAAGGAATAGGCACCACAAAAGGGGCCGCGTGACAATTGCGCTGACACAAGGAGCGACGTTTGATTAAGAGACTCGCTGTTGGCAGACATCAGGATACCCTCTCCTCATCCCCTACGTCATCGCTGCCTATGTAAGTCACCTCATTCGCTTTGTGGCGCTGCCAATCAGATTACAGATCGCTTGACGGCGGCACCCGTGCTTACCTTTTCCTATTTGTGCTCCAGCTACATTTGTCAGCGACAGCGAGGGAGGCAAATGGGAAAGTTCAGACACTGAAACATTAAATATGAGGTATAAGTACAACTTGGACACCCAGCGCTTCTTTTCTCGGAATGCCCACAGCTAGGTCGGGACTGCGAAATGTGTTTCATATCTCCAGAGCAACGATATTATAATTTGATTCACCTCAGGCTGTATTACATAGTTACGCAGAAGCATCGTAAAAATGTCAGAAAGAATTGAATGCGTTGGGGGTGGCGTGGGGGTGTGGGGTAATCCCTGAAGGTCTGCCTGCCATCCATACATACATATATGCTTATCACTATGTTTCTCTATTTTGGCTAAAAGCACTAGTCCCGTAGTGCGTGAAACGCCCCAAGCAGGGCAACTTTAAGCACCGCCACAGCAAGACGACCTTATTTGTTGGCAAGGTTACTTCGTTTCAAACAGAGACATTTTTGAAGACTTTTTGCCCATCCAGACAGCGTTAAATTGTTAAATATTTAAGATTAATGAAGGCCCCTCAAAACGAACTTAACAACATTTTCAAAAGTCCCTTAGAAAATACAGATAGTTTTCGTGTATTGATTAAAATTGCATAAAAAAACGAGAAACTGGGAGTCTCACAAAGGTGGCACAAATAAATAAAAATCTGAACCGTCCTTTATTGCGTTTCTAACCAATCTAGTCACTCAGCTTCAAAACTATTCCTATAAAACTTAATATATACTACTTGCAATATAACGAAGACTATTAGATAACTTTTCATGTCATTGACTTCGACTAATACATGTATCGAAAAAGAAATAAGAGAAAAGAAGATACATTTGAGAGTACTTGCCTGTGAGATTCCCGGTACGCAAAGCTTTGTGCATCAAGTTTGTCTTGACTTAAGAAGTTTAAGGAAAATACCCTTTTCGTGGCATGTACTTATTTCTCGGCATTAGCTTTCTTTATTTTTTTACCATTAACCCATATGTTTTTTTGTTATTTTTAAATTATTGCACATTAAGACACGTCACAATGGGCAGCTGTTCACGTAGTAACGATTACCAGCATTATTATTTTAAATGCCTGACACCACTTATATTCATGTATTTATAGTAAGCACCTTAATTCGAGATATAGTCTGTAACACGATTTAAAACGTCTAGAAGTTCCTTTATGCTTTATTTAAAATGTGGCACATTAAGACACCTTTTGTCACTGCCGTCCACGTAGTGACGACGACCGCCTTGGTTATTTTAGATTCCAAGGAGCACTTTTATTTTTAGATTTATATTAAGCCGCTTACGTTAGAAAACGTTTATTCTTTCACTTTTGGATTTTCCCGCTAATCTACGGGAAAACATATATATAAAATTAATTTCTAAACGGCTCAAATTAGGGAAGCTTCATAAATGTCGTGTAAATGTTTTCAAGAATGCTAATAACTTTGCCGTGACATTATTAATCTTAATAACAGACCTCATTTATAGGAACAATTATTTCTGTCATGTTTCTGCAATTACTTTAAAAAGTGTCTAATTTTTTTTGTGGTCAGTAGAACTGTTTTGAAGGTAATTCTTATTTCTATTATATTTACAACCTATACCTTCAAAGTCGACCGGAGAAATTCATTTGGAGTCTTGCCAAGAAGCACGCTTGAGAGCGTTTGGTTTGAGCATGCCATTGAAAAAGGATTTTTCTGTCAAAGTGATGAACAAAGCTTTGGGTACCGGCTATCTCACAACCGAGCACACTGGAATGTAGCTGCCTCGCTAGTTGGCCAATACTCACTTAGCACTTAATCTTCCTTGATCATATTAAAAGATGTTCTTGTTTAATACAGGACTGATGCTGTGATTAATATGCAACACTAATACACAGCAATATGATATTTTAACATTCGATTTCGCGAATTTCGGCTGAGGCTAAACACAATAAGCCCCATATCTTGAAAAATACTGGAAAATGTTACACTTTGTATATATTTATTTATTTGTTTATTAAGAATATAGGCAAAACAAAATTTAAACCTAAAAATATACAGCTAATTTCCATGAAGGATTAAGTGATAGGTAGGTACATAAAAACACATGTTTGTTGCTAGTCGACCATTTGGGACTCGCCTTAATTACATGACTGACAAAACAAAGGGAATTTCATTACAAATTAACTAAGCTTTTTGAAGGAATAAAAGTAACAAACTGTGAGGAATCTTGAGAAGAATGCAAAATAATACTTAAACACGAAAGTAATTTTTAAAATTGGAAAACAAAACAAATTCGAATAATCTGTAAATTCGAAAGTTGTAGAATGCGGCGTGTACATTGAGATGGCGTTGTGGATAAATTCTAGTTGTAAAATGAGCCTGCCTTGATAGTAGTTTCGGATGCTCTAATTGGATGTGCTGTCTAAGTAATACTTTCGATCAAATATGTTGGAAAATGAAAACGCTATCACACTTTCGCAACGGGAGCAATGAGTCGGTGTTGAATATAAAGGCAATTGCACTTTTAAAAGAAATATGTATACTTGGAGCTTAGTAAAATTGTTGCTACCGCTTTATCTGTCATCTGCCTCACACAATAATCACAGCAATAATTGGTATTTTGACTTTTGTTTTCAGTTTTCAGTTTTATCAATCTAAATCGCTAATTTTTTATACAAAAATAAGTTAGTCTTGCTGAAGTGTTCGATATCTATCAGTTTTCCTCGCGACAGGTTAAGGTATCTTTGATAACATCGTGTTTTGCAAGTAAAGTACAATACCGAATTGTGGGAACTGGGAACTTTGATGTTTAAGGTCACTTAAGTACGTTTCTAATTCGATTTAAGTGAAGCTTGGTGATTTTCTACCCAGGATCAGTGCTTGTCCTTAACACGCTCTTCATTTTCTAGATAGGCCGCCTTAAGTTTTTGATATTCCAGAATTCGAGCAATGCCATATTCCTGAAACAAATTGTACATTTAGTAAAAACACATTTAAATTGCCGATTTGGCTTTAAATTGCATAAGTATTTAATTTGAAATAAAGAAGCTCACCCAGTAGCCAAACTCAATTGCCGATGTGACATTGATCACGGACCAGAGGCTCCAGAACAGATGCGACAGCATAGTAAAGAACCGAATCTCCTCATCCACTTTCTCCAGCTCCTGGCCGGTGGGATTGTAGTTGTCATCATCGCGATACTTCCTCAGATAGTTAACAATGAAGTCGCGCCGCTGCGACACAGTTGCACAGTTGCTGGTATTATGATAGAAGTAGGGGAACTGCGGATTGGTGTAGTCAAAGGTCCACTCAATGAAGTGATTGGCCAGATCATAGCCACGATAGTTGTAAGCGCAGTACTCAAAATCAATGATAATGAGATCCGGCTCAGTGTCGATCGTGAAGCTGGCATCCAGCGCTGAATCATTGGTAGTGTCCAGCTCAGGGCAAGGAGGCGACGACAAGCAGTGTGACTTGCTATTAAAGAAGTATATAGTTTAAAAAAAAGAGTTGAGAAAGCTGGGTACCCTATATTTCTAAGAGTTACTTACTTCACTTCCGTCTCGGATAAGTTGCTGTTGCCATCCAGACTATCGCCCAGCGTCTCATCGAAATTGGATCTGCACACAAAGTTGTAAAGTTAATAAAAATAATAAAAACTCGAAACAATTGCGATTATAACATTCTATCGTGTAACATAATAAATATGTTTAATATGGTTTCGCTCTCTTAAGCTTTTCGCTTTAACTGTCGACTAACATACTCTAAATTTCACAGACTTAAGTATGTGTGCAATCGTTCAATGTTATCCATTCATAAATATAAACATTTTCCATATACATTTAGTCGGAAGTTTAACAAAACATTTTTGATCACCTAAAAATATTACGGACTAATTGCAAACCCACCTCAGGCTACTAATCGACTCTCGGGGAGTGCGTTCGCCATGGCCAGTCGTCGGCGGCTGACGCAGCAGAATGTTGCCCTCCTGCAGATCGTTGTGGCAGAATACCACCGGGTATTCGCCAGCGTCGATCACTGACTTGATCCAGGCAATCTCCTGCACATAGTCGATGGTGCTCATCAGCTCCGTTTGCTTCAGCAGCACCGATGAGTTCGGCTTAGACTGGACATTGCCCTTGACAATGCTATCGTAACTCGATATCCAGCGCTGCATGCAATTCCATATCCAGTCCGGCTCCTTGGACATGGGTATATTAAGACTGTGAATCTCGCCCATTTTCTCTGCCACTTTCATTAATATCCGCTGTTCGCTCAATTCCGATGTAGCCAGCGAACGGGCCTGTGAGGCATAATGTACAGAAGGCATTTAATTTATATTAAGGGCTTTTTGAAAATACTTCTGAAGAGTTAAGAAAATAGTATCGGACTCAGTTCTTACCGGAATATATTGCTCGATGCGGCCACCCGGAAAGATGCCGTGCAGCTTGGGCCCAAAGTTCCGTTCACTGAGCAGCGCAAAGACCACCGACTCCGTGATCATGCTCTCCAGCGCATGATCGCCGTGGGTCTGGCCATAGATGCGCAACAGGACCTGTGGGTCATGCCAAGAGGATTATGTAGGTAAGAGACATGAAGGGGTGTATGTTGAATGACCTACCTCACGCGGTTCCTGCTTGGGGGCGTGCATTCGTTTTAGTGAACTTGAGTCGACGCTATCGCTATCGAAACGCTGGCGCTTGTGCGCCTGTTTGGCGCTCGTCGCTGCGTCGTCATCGTCGTCGTTGTTGGCCAATTCCGTGTTTGCGCCCACCGACTTGACGTCGGCCTCCCCCACGTCATCTTCGGATATATAAGCCAAGTTGCCGTGGGAAAGAGTAGCGGTGGCTATGACGTCTTTGCCGCTGGCCTGCTGTCGCTGATGTGGTTGCTCCTCAAACTCATCGATGTCGTCCAAGCCAGGCAGACTTACGTAATACAAAAAGTTTGATAGGCCACCACTGCAAGCAGCAAGGAGTAGGAGATCAATTTGTGGACAATTTAAAGTTACACCCACTATTTCTAATTTTGGAGCCTCCACAGTTAAGCATATGTAATGGTATATATCGAGATATTGACGGACTTTTGCGAAATTATCGTATACCTCATGAAAAACCGTATGACATACGATACTTTCGCAAATCTGCGTCGATATAATCTGGACTAGTTTCGTAATCTTACAGGGACCTATATTTGTACTACATATTTTGTTTCGTTTCTCTTTGTTTTGAACAATACACACAGTTATAACATATATAATAATTAACAATGTTGGATTAGATTTAATACTAAAAAGTCAAAGTAAATTAATAGTCTTCATAATTTGTGTCCGCGTTTCCCTTAAAAGTCTATGAACTGCAAGTACTTCTTAAATTAATACATTTATTTCTTGGTTCTTGCTCTCTTATTTATGTCTTGATATTTTGTAGATATTTTACGATAGCCAAATGTATATAGATTTGCGTTTAACCACGTTAGTTTATAGTTACCTAATGCGCTTCACCACCAGATTTTCAGGGGTCACCACCTTCCAGCGCCCGGTTAGATAGTCCCGGCAAATGCGAGCCGCCGCATGTCGAATTTCCTCAAGGGTGGCCTATTCAAAATAAAAGCAGAAAGATACGGTGAATAGGGTGGGTTAAGCAAAGCAGAATTATTGCCAAAGAGAAAGCCAAAAGAAAAGAGAACCAGGGAGAGAAATAGAGAGAGCGAGCGGAAGGCGAGAGGAAGAGTTCTCTCGGATTGCGTGCCAGAAAATCGACAAAGCAATCGGCCCTGGCGCTGCTTGTGCACTAAAAATAACCAATACTCGCACAAATTCAGGTACGAAAATGCAAATGCAATTATATGGTGCAGACAGGCAAAACCAAAACATATTGATTAAATATCCAATGAGGAGAATGGCATGGCGAAACCCTTTGTCGATTTACCGTTCACATACACTTGGCTCAATTGAAGCCAAAACGATTATTTATAATCGAGCTGGGAAAATCACAGGTGCTTTAAAAACGAATGGATATACAGTGTGTGATAAAAAGAAACCCCCGAGACCAATAAAGATATGAATTCTCGGCCATAAGCTTACGTTGCGATTAAAATGTTGCCAGATATTATCATAGTTACAACGTTTACTTAAGCAACAGTTGCGATCGACTTGCTCTTGGCGACGTTTCAGTGTTTTGTTAGTTCTGCGATTTCGCTGTCTCATGCTACGCGAATTGTATGCGAATATAAAAATACTAATTATACGGGAGAAGGCAAATCGTATTATGTAAATCTTATTAAAGTAAAGGCACACAACAGGACAAGCGTTCAGTTCGCGTTGGCTCTATGCGACTGGTAAGTAGTTCACAGCTGGGCGGACAAAAACAAACTGATGAGTCAGTTGCAAGACCGAGACCAATACCCCAGGGGTAGCCGTAGCCGGAACCCAGTGCGCCCTTCTCTCTCAAAGTTCCTCTCTCTCCTCAGCAGCACTATGGTGAGGCGCCACCCCCGCCGACCGGCTACGGAGGAAACTCACGTCCGCCTCACGAGGTAGCAAGTTAGATGGGAATCAGGAAATACTGTGGTGGCTGAGATTCCCAACAGATGTTCGTCGGCGAGAAAAGGGAAAGGGATGAGCATCGGGACAACAGGTAAAAATAGTGGGAAACTTCCCCGATCTTAAGGTTTGCTTTTAATTGCGTGTAACTCTCTCCCAGCCCGTTTTTATTGCCATTATATAGATACGATTAAGAACGATTTTAAATAATTTACTGGTTTGATATCGTTCTTCAATCAAATTACAAATGAAATTCTAATGTTAAGTTTCCTGTTTTTTCTTTTTGCAAATTTCAAATTTCACTTAATAATAACAGATAATAACATATTATTGTTATATGTTATAGCATTCTTGGCATAAAATATTCGCAAACATTTTTGACCACTGATGGAGGTATTAATTAGACCCTTTAACCCTTAAAGTAACCATTTTATTTTCATTTCCGTTTACAAAATGGTTTCCCTCAAAACCCCAGTAAATAGAAGAGAAAACTCGAAACGGCATGTGTTTTCTTTTTATCGTTTTGGTAATGAATCTAAGGATTTGATAGCAATCCTACTTTTATTGGAAACCCAATATGTATATCAATCAAGTTTGTATTTATATAATGTATTGTACTTGAGTTATTAACGAGGCCAATGAAACTTATCAACGCAAGATGAACCTAATTTTAGCAGAAGCAGCCACAGCTGTTGCTTGAACCATGGAATTTTCCATTTAACCTCACTATGCATCGTCAACATGAAAATATTCCACTGGACAGTAATACGCATAAATCAGAAAGTCTTATCATGTCCGGTCAGATTCGTCAGCTAGTTCAGCTCTTGTTGTAACTTTCAACGGAAATAAACAAACACTTGAAACAAATAAGTGTAATATGACTCAGTACATAATTTTATTTTTAGACTGCAAATTATAGTCGTCCAAATATTATGTTAAATGCGTTAACCAAATATCCTAAATCTGATAGGGATCGTACGGGCTTAGAGCTCAATATTTTATAACAAAATCTGTATTTCTGTATTTGGCAAACAAACCGTATTTAGTGTATTAACTCAGATTCAGGGGGATTTTTTATTGACGTAACTTTCATGTTTTCTGATCGCCCCAGTCGAAACTAAGGTTGAAAACTCGACTAACCAACTGATGCAAGTTTTGGTGCTAGTGCGAGAGAAATGGATATAGAATGTACAATAACTCCCTTGTTTATTATAAGATGTCATGCAAATTTTCAGATAACGCCCGCACAAATGTATTTATTTCGTCTATTTTACATTTTATGGGTTTTTAATATAGCTACGATTGTACATGGACACATATTAAAACAAGCCTGATATGTATGCAACAGATAAGAATGTTGTCAATATATTTCTGTAGACTAATCTCCAATAGTCTCTGAGATCTGTTGTTTCATAGGGACAGAATCGACTGGTTATTTTGATTAAATTATAAATTTAGAATTCCTAAATAGGTACGAATTAATGAAGTTTGTGTTCTTTTTAAAAATAATGATTGTACGGCTTTATATAGGTCAACTTTCAGTAGATAAGGATTATTGCCAAAAACAAACAAAAAACAAGTAAGAATAGCTAATTTCGGGCAGAACCAAAGTTGATATACCCTTGCAGATAATTTATTACTTATTAAACAGGATTTTGATAAATTACACGAAACACCCTGTTTCGCATATATGTTTAGGTAGTAGCTATCAGATATAGTTGTCCGATTTTAATGAACATTTTAACATAGTGCTCTTATCATTTAAAAGAGCATGTGCAATGTAAAACATATGTAAAATGCAAATTTTCCCGATCTTTTCTATTGCAGCTATAGGATATAGTAGTCCGAATCAGCCGTTCCGACATAAATACTGCTTGCAAAATCTGATGGGTGATCAAGAATATATATACTTTAAGGGGTCGGAGATGACTCCTTCACTGCATTGCAAACATCATGGCAAAACTATAATATTCTGCAAGGGTATACAAATGGAGTAGATAAAGTTTTTTCAAAAACTTGAAAGCTCTGACTTTGTATTAAAAAAGAAAGTACATCGGAAGAGCTACAGATAAATCATCAAAATCGTGATTACATTGTATATTATGAATTAACGTATTCAAGACTTCATGTATTCCATAGCATAAACGTAGTATGTTTGCAAAAGCTGACTGCTGCCACTTATAAAGAGTTGCCAGACTGTTGACCATAAGATCATTTCGCATCTTATTTTACATGATTTGTTTCTGAAGCACACTCACATTATATGTAAATTATATGTAAATAAAAAATATATATTGAATTTGGCTTTTCTTGAGTGGCACTTCTAGAATAAAAGCCGCTGATTGGCTGCAATAAATTAAAGTTGTTCATAAATTAACATAATCGAATCTGATAACGAACAATTATATAAATAAAGGATGGCACGTGATTTGATGAATTGATATATGACCAATTGCTATTTGTATAAATCTTATCTGCTGCCAAACTAGATAAGGCAATAATCGGTTGAAGTTTCAGGTGTGCAAATAAAACCATATAATTAGTCTTTAATCGAACCACGTTTTTAGAGCTTACATTTGAGTGCCATGCAAACAGTTAAAAAACCAATTGTGCTCTTAACAAATTAAAATTAAAATATAAAAGGTTGTCTGCGACCTAATCATTAAATTTAAAGAGTGCCCACGAAATTCAAATGTAATTTGAGATACGTATTACATTTATTTTAATTTATGGATTGAATCAGAAGACATTAGATTAATTTCATTTTAAAAAGCATCTCAATACTTATTTTGGAACTGAAAGTCGAATTATAAGCGCCGAAGAACCAAGAAAAGAAATGTAAGTGATCCCGCTGTAATTGAGATGTTAACTGCGCAATGGAAGCGAAGACATGTGATTGATACGGGGCCTGCCCAACCGCAACAAAGTAGTACAATCCATCCGGTCGGTCGTATTATTATCTGGTCTGGCTAGAATTTACTATTGAACACACGGAGCGGGCGCCTCACGCAATTCAAAAATGAAATACGCGAAATGACTAAACTCAAATTACTGATAAGGGGGAATAATGGAGGACGACAACGGCAATGTACGAAAAAGTGATCCACGAGTTGAGATAAGAGGCCACTTCTTGAGCGAATTGCGAATCAGCCAAGAAATCGCAAGAGCTGTAAAAGGAATGTGAGTAGATAAGGTCTTGTTGGTCGAGCTATAAAGGAATATTCGTTGACATTATCGGTCAGTTAACTTGAAAAGGATGCCAACTTTATACAATTATGTACATATAATAGAAACCAACCTTTCTTGTTGGCCTTGTAAAATAGGATGAGATATTTCATGTCTTGGGGGAAAAAGTTAAATTAAAAATCTTGATATTTGTCTCAGTGAGACACCGTAAAAAGTATCTGGCAGATTTTATTCACTGGAAACAGGCAATCATATCTGCATTTAAGGATCCTGACTCAAAACAGGATTATGTAAGCATGGGTGCTTGCCAAAACGATCGTAATAACTCTTGAAAAGATCACCGATCAGCTGGGTTGGGAACGCAACCAATGTTAGTACGGTGCTGAGGGGCTTGTACTTTGGAGCCAACCGAAGTTTATTTTCGGTAAGCACACGTGAGTAAAAACTTCCCCGTAAGAAGATGCGATCAAACCACTCAAAAGCTCGCCACAAAAACAATGCATGTTTTGAAAATAACTTGTGCGAAACCCACACTTTCACAAAGTGCAGCGGCGATATTTGTTAGTCACCGCATTGGTTCTGGCTGCTTTTTCCTACCTTTTGCAGGTTGCTGGGCATCGTCCTCCTCTGTTTTATTTATTTATCTTTATTTATCCACAAACACACAGGCACAAACACAATACGAAGCAATTATGGCACGGTGGAGCAAGTACTTGAACGGATCGCTGTTTTCAGCTTTTCGACGTCACTTGGTATTAAATATAGTTTGCAACAACAATGATAATATTGTACTGTTAAGTACATGTGCGGATCCAGTCACAGTTAACGGTCACAATGCGTCCACTCGCGGGGACGATTTGGTTTCAACTACTTAACACTCGCTGGCTTCGATCGGCTCCAAGTACGAAAGCTTCTGCTCCATGGGAGCAGTAGTAGCCAGGCCATGAGAGCGAATCGAGGCCGTTAGTTCACGCTCTCCGGGATTTTTTGCATATTATCAGAGGTTTTTTTGCAGCACTTTGTTGGGGGAATCCAGAAAAATACCGAAACTCGTTCTAGTCGGTATCAAAGTGTAATCTACATGAGTATTTCAATTTTAAAATATTGGTATCGAGGTAAAATATTGGTAAATAAATGTGAGACATGACAGACAGCAATTAAATCTAGAAATAGTATTTAATAACCAGCAGTTGGGCTATGACAGCGCCTCAAATATTGTTGAGTGTTTACGGCTTATTTGTTTTCCACTGGCCTTTTTCTAGGCCAACTGCGTTTAATTGCGTTTCAAAAGTGGGATGTTTACAGTAGCTTTTCTGGGATTTTTCTAGAACTTGTGTGACCAGCGGCACGACCGCCACAAAAGCTCAAATCGAGTGAAAAGCTCGTTTGCCATACATGTACGATGTAAATATGTATATTACAGAACACGTAAAATGTAGTATTAATTATATATGTACATATGTACGTGCATACATATGTACTGAACTAATTTAATGCAGGTTTTGCCAGAAGAAACCTTTTGTGAAGTAATTTCCTAACGATCCTACCAGATGAAAAGCAAAAACTTTAATTTCAGAAATTATTTTACCAGAGATGCAGACAACGAACATTATAAATATTTTAGAAAAGTCGTAAAAACGGTGTTATAATTTTTGCACAGAATTTACAAAACAAAAAATTATTTACACATTCCAACAACTTGTAGGTGCTCTTGCAACCAATTTACTAAAATAGTTTTTATCGCATAGTTTGATCTGTGCTAAAGAACACAAAAAAGATTGTGACAATGTAATCATTTTATAACAGAATAACACACACAAATGAATTGCCTATTCTATCCCTTCTTAAAAAAAAATGTTTAAATCATAAAAATATTATTATTAAATACATGGATAGCAACAAAGTAACCAGCTTGCGCTGTGAAAAACTTTTAAATATCCCGATGACAAAACGATTTCGATTTCAAAAGTTTTGCAAAAAGCATATCACCTTGTAATTAAATTAAGTTTTGTTGAAAACGTAATTAAAAATGTGTGAATTAAAAAAAAGCCCAATTTGTATATTTTCCTTTTCAAAAACTTACGAATATTACTTTCGACACGTGAGATTTTTTAATAGAGCTGTTATCTTGGCTTCAGCTGTATATAGTTTAACCAGTAGAGCTTTTCTAGAATATTTCAGATTTCAGGAACCAAGTTTAAGGTTCAATGCTTGGCTTTCATCATGTCATCATGGAAGTACAGTTGTGTCCACCGATTTTAAACGAGATTTTCCTGAAAATGGATAGACAAATAAAAGTCAACAAACACTTTAGATTTTGTTTTTGTTTTTCTGCCATTTATTTGTAAATGTTCTCGAATGTTTTTGTTTCTGCTGAGTTCCGGCTTTAGTTTGCCATTATAAGTGATCAATTAACTGATTTATTATTTCGGTTTGGGAAAATTACCAATTCGGAATATATCAAGTTGTCCCAGGAAAACAATTTCGGGACGAAGGCAAATTAAAAAGTGGAAAGAAACAGAACTTAAGAATCTGTTAAAAATTAGGGCTTGACAATGTGTAACTAGAAAGTGAACCAAATGCTATAACAGTTACGAATAGTTTTCCAAAATAACTTGTATTATAGTTGACCGTTACGTTGTTATTTTGATTGCATTATAAAAATTTGATTTCTTTTTCAGCTTTGTTTTGTTTTTATTGTTTCTGGGGTACGATGTTTCTCTCTTCTACAGACTGGCAGAAGACTTTCTGGGAGGTTGCTACTGGCAGCTTTGTTGTTAAATTAGCTGATTTTGCAGTTTTCTCGTTTGAAATGTATTTATATATATATATATATATAAATATTCATACACAATATAGGATCATAAAATTGTACAAATAAAATAGTATTCTAAAAAATTAGGCTGGAGAAAAAAATGCATATGGTTTCTTCTTATTGTTGTTTGCTTATTTAGGGAATTTTCGTGTGAAATTTTTCTCTTTCGCTTCGTATTTATTAGAATTATTAAATTTGACGCTTTTTGTTTACAACTTTTAATCTTAAAACATAGAGGGTCTCATCTTACTTTTGCTTGATCTTTTTCTCTTAATATTTTGCTTTATATATATACTTTCTTTAAAGTTAAGGTTTTAAGTAAGGTTTTTTTTAAATGATAATGGATTTTGTTGTTTCTTCTTTTTGTTGTTGGTTGGTTTTTGTTTGTTAGTATAGAGACAGAGAATCTGGATACACTTTAAGACTACGCTCCCAATGCAGGATTGTTATTAAAGAATTGCTCCCGCCTGGCCACCTACACAGCCACTAACACTCACACCCACCGGTACGGTCGGTGAGCGGAGCGGTGCGTGGCGTGCATGCTGCTGGCGGCGGCGAGTTGAACCATTATTTTGTGTGATTTCTTTTGTTGGTTTTTTCGTGTGTTAGTAAGTATTTTATATGTAGAGTACTGTGTGTGCTGCTGCTTGCTGAGAGCCGGTTTCCGCGATTCCCTTAGGCAGCCACTTCGCTGGCCTCGGCCCCGTTTTGCACCTCATCCTTTGTGCTGGCCTCGTCCAGCTTCGCCTTCTTTTCCGGCGTGGCAACTGCCTCGTCGGCTTTTGCGGCGGCCTCATCCACCTTCCGCTTTACAGCTTCGGCGGCGGGGGCGTCTGCAAGGCGTAAAAGAAAAGCAAATATAGCAACGGATGGGGTAGGGTGATTTACCCTTTTTTATACTTGATCTACCACACACCTGTTGAGTCACCGTTGGCGGCCTCCTCGGAGCCGTTCTCAACTGCGGCGGCTGCTGCGACTGCCTCGCTGCTGTCCTTCTTGGCCTCCTCACCGGTGGCGGCCTCCTCCTTCTTTTCTCCTTCCTCCTCCTTGGCGGCAGCGGGAGCGGCAGCTTCGACCGCCTTCTCACCATCGACGGAATCGGCTGCGGAGGCTTCGGCGGGTGCGCTGTCAGCAGCACCGTTCTCCTTGGCGGCGGTGCTCTCCTCTTCGGCTGCACCGTTCTCTGTGGTAGTTGGCTTCTCGGCTGCTGCCTCCGTATCGGCAACGGAATCCTTCTTCACAGCATCGACTTCCTCAGCGGCGACTTTCTCCACAACGGGGGTCTCGCTAAAAGAGGGCAAAAAGATGTGAAAAATGTGTTTTAATAAATATGTAAACATTTTTCTAGAGTGCATAGACTTATGTATATATTCTTGTTTTTTTTTAACATAATTAAAATGAGCTACATTTATATATTATTTAAATATTACTCAAGAGCTGCTTTAAATAATTAAATTATGTTTTACATTCAGAAATTCAATGTTATAGTCAAAACCAAAACGTATTTCAAAGAATTATGAAATTTCAAAAAATTTCCATATAACGAAGCGGCCGGCAACGTTTTCACATTTCCTCCATTCTCTCCATGTTCTCCCCCTTCCTTCCTCACACGACTCTCTTGCGTCGCTTCTTCCGCGTCTTTCTAGCAACCCTACAACAACACACGGCATCATTGTAACATCTGCCGACGCTGGCAGCGCTGCCGTAAAATGTTAAATGGGAGCAACAACTCGTGCAAACTGTGACGCAAAAAGAAAAGGTGAGCGGCATTTGGCAGCGTGCTCTTTTCCATATGTATATAAGCAATGTACATACAGATGGTGAGAGAAGTGGGTAGCATAAAAGAGATGCTTGCAAAAAGTAAAAATCGCCAATTGTTTGAAATAAAACGAACGAGCGGAGAACAGAAACTGGTTTTACACGTATAGTCGTCTCTTTCGCGCTCGAGTTCAATCGGATAGGCGCTAGCGCGTCGTAAAGCCGGCTGGTGCGAGTGAGAGGGTCAATCCTAGTAGTGTGTGAAACGCAAGCGAAGCGAAAAATAACGGTCAAAATGCAGACTCATACAGACATAGAAAACACCCACTATCCGGCAGCCCCGATCCCCCAGAACTACGACACAACCTAAGACAACAGATAGAAATTTAACTGGTTTCCCCTGCATGTATTCTTTCCCTTATGACACGACGATAAAAATAAGCAACACAACACCGGCATAGCAAGAGATTATTTTGGGCAGTGACAAAATAGCTGGAACCAAGAACGAGAATAATGAGAACAGAGCGACAAAGTTAATGCCAAGCTTTAGCTTTGAGCTTTAAGCGACCAAAACCGTGTAGATGGCAACTGACGAAAATTAATGGAATAGCGGTGGGGGAATGAAGCAAATGCTAAAGCAAACAGCCAGACAGACAAAACGACAGCTGAAATCAAACAGCACAAGAAAAAGAGCGGCAACTTGAATGCCACTCATACACTCACACACACTTCTCAACATTTTGCGCACTCCGCTTGCACACTCAGAAAATATTACTTCGCCGCCGACATCACCGACAAAAAAAAAGGAAACACATACACACAAGTTAATTCTCGTTGTCGTTGGTTTGCCGGCCGGAGAGTGAGCGAGAAAGCACTACGACGCCGCGCCAAATTCAACGGCGTCGTTTTTTGCGCGCACCCTTACTAGACACTGGCGAGAGCGAGACAACTGCATTGGTGCCGCCATGCAATTTGCGTATATACACAGAATTCAAAAAGAAAATTTTTCCAAACCTTTTGGGGCTATAACAGAAAACTAAGTACGTTCTTAAAATTCGATATATTGGCAGCCGCCGGAAAAACTTTATGAAATGGTTCAAACAAATCACACAGGCACACAAACACCAACATAGAACAAGCCAAATAAAATTACTCACTTCTTTTGCTCAGCCACATCAGCCATTTTGATTTACTGTTGGTTTTACTTTCAAAAAGCGAAGCGCGAAAACACGTTGAAATATGTGGTTTGGAGTTCGCAAATTACGATCCGCAGTCGATCAACACGTAGGTATCAACAAATTGGCAAATTTTATAAATTTGTGCAGACTGCCGCTTGGTCTTTAGTAGCTTTGCTAGGAAAGTCGCTGGGTTGCTGGATTTTTGGATTGCCCGTCCACACAGTTACACAGAAAAACGCCGAATGAGAGAGCGGAGAGCGTCGGGCCGGCTTTTAAAGCGGCGCGCTCTAGAGCTGCACACGATTCGATAGTAACATCGACCCAATCGATGTTTTTGGTTGACCGAGAATATCGATGTATCGACCAGACTGCGCGTTTGAAAGCAGAAAATAACAAAAACGGCTTAATAATTTAGCCAGAATTTCGGAAGAAAAGAAAATGACATTGAGATATGCATACATGGCCTGGATATTTTGATTTTATTAGCATTAGCTTGTTTATCGGATTAACTTATATGACAAAAGTTAACTTCGGGAACATGGCATAACTATATTATAACTATAACTCATCAGCTCCGACGAGGACTTTAAATATATTCAGAGACATGCGCTAAAAAGAGATAGCAAGCGAACGAAAGCACAAATAGAGTCCTCAAAAGAGGGCAGTTCTCCCGACAAGGCTACTAACTATAGTTTGTCATGTTCAGGAACTTGCAAATTTCATTTGGCGTTTAGCAACACCAACTCTGAGCGGTTTTGTTAAAAGGGGTTGAGAGAGTGGGAGAGCGGTTTGCGGTGATATTTCTTTCTTTGCTGGCTCATCTTTTTAAAAAGGGTTGCCAGGTTCTCATATCTTATTTATCTACATATATTTGTACAATATTGTATTTTGAAAATAATTTGCATTGCACTCAATAATTTTATTTCTGTTTATTTTAACCAAGTGCAAATTTAGAAATTTTACCTGATGAAAATAGGGTTTGTTTGCAGTACATACACATCTTCTACCGAATCCTATGGATTAGGCAGCCTCACGTGCCATGTCCGGTCTAAGATAAGTTTTCCAAAGAAAAGGAAACAAAACAAAGGGACAGATGTTTCGTGATCCGATTCGGCAAGATGTCCTGAAAGGATCCCAAATACATTTCCCTGGGAACACAATTAATAGAGCATGGTGGTTGGGATCACCAGTACTACCAACCTGGAATTGCTAAACCTTGAGATTTATTGAATAATTTATTTGAATTTTCTTTGTTTGACAGTTCAACATATTAAGGAATCCTAAGGGATTCGAAATCTATATACATATGTATGTATATATGCATATATGTTAGTATATACATATGTATGCATGTATACATATCTAAGGCTTTTTATACCCTTGCAGAGGGTATTATAAATTTGCCATGATGTTTGCAACGCAGTCAAGGAGTCATCTCC
>JAEIIU010046863.1:0-62575 GCA_018874675.1 Drosophila baimaii
AACAAATTATCTGCAAGGGTATATAAACTTCGGTTCCGCCCGAAGTTAGCTTTTCTTACTTGTTAAAGATTATAGTTGTACAAGAATTAAAGTTTATTATATTGGTTTTACCAAAGACAATGTAAATATAAGATGCGTAACGCCCATACATTTGAATTGCCATATTCAGATAATTTTTCAGCTCACAGAGAGAGCGTAAATATCTAAAAATAAAAGGCGTTACGCATCTTAAGCTACTAATATCTATATATGGTTGCATCTTCTAAAGCTAGATGCAACATATTCCTTGTATCTAAGAAATAAGAGGATCTAGTGGTGATAAAATAAAAAGAATGCAATGTTTCTTACAATAGTAACGATTATTTTGATCATTTACCGCTTATCGATGCGTGTTTTTTTGCTTTTTTGTTTGTAAATATTTTAAATATATCTATTTTATGATATATATTATCAACAGATTGAAGACTTAACCATATTTTTGTATGTAATCTATTTTGCTTTGATAATTTCATAAAGACATTGTGTTAATTTAATCTTCATATGCAATCTACCTACATCCCAAGTACAGCTATATTTATATAAACTTCTTCTGGATCTGCCTCACCTAACTGTGAGTTATTCACCTAATTGTTTATAAACTACGCTTTACGGTTATTTATAGAAGCCACCAACCAGTGTTGCTCAAGCTCCCCGCCGCCATTTACGGTTCACAGGGTTCAGACACATCCAGCATATGTCCGTCTGCTCATCCCTCCGTCGTCCTGTCCTCCATGCGGCGTACACAGGCGAGAGACCGAGTCGAGTAATTAATACTGATTTCACCTACGAGCTTCAGTCGAGCGGAACAGCAGCAAGGATAACAACGAGGCGTTTAACAAGTGACAACCAGAAGCGACAGGCAACAACTTTACTCTGCTGCGTGTGTCTCAAGGTCTGCGGGTATGCCACAACCAGGCCCAGGCCCCCAGACCCAGACCCAGGCCCATTCGCAGCCCCAAAACTACCCGCCCACAGAAAGTACATAGCCCGCGGAGCACCCCTTACCCCGACTGCTCCTGCTCCGACTCTATTTATCGCTTGTTCAACACCCGATTCGGCGTCGTCTTCCCGAAACTTTCCTAATTAAGCAGCGCCAAATTAAATGCCTGGCTCAAGTGCGAGCCGCCACAGTGTGTGTCCTCGCCTGGGAGTCACCTTCTGAGGGCCCGGAGGAAATCACTTTAGGATGCAAATCCCTCGACCAGAAAGGCTGCATTGAAATGTCTGCTGCAGCAATGGCGATTCGATTTAATTAAAGTGCAATCCATTCAAAAGACCGCTCTCACTCTGCATGTTTGTCGTCCTGTATTTACATATGAAGCATATATATTCTGATATATATTTCCCTGCCCTTGGCCTGTCCTCGGTGTAACAACTCCTGCCGGCCTGACCTGGCATCCAATTAGTGAGCGCAGCCAGTACGAATCAAAAGCGTTTGCGAGGGCAGATCGAAGATAAGCGCCTCCCTGGACCAGAGTCAATTGAATTACCAGCCTAAGGGCTAAATTGAGATTCTCAGATGACAGGTGTCCCCTTTGGAAATCTTTTCCCACAGCCCTCGTGCCTCGTGTGCTCGCTTGCTAATTCATTATCTATTTCGGTCAAAAAGCATTTGAAGCCGTTCGCAAAGTACTTTAGAGCTCAGGGCCAAAGTCACCAATGCCGACTGAGTGGCCATTCAGGTTCATCTTCATATTCAAAGAGAAAGAAGCGCTATCGAACACATTACAATGTCCTTATTCATTATTTAGTGTGCTTGGAAAGTAGTGAGACTCTGATTAAAGCAACTAACTGGTCACCAAGCAACACAACACAATAGGAATATTTGAGGAGGATTCCTAAGAAAAGTACAGGCAATGAGTTCTTAGAACAAATACTATTAACTTCAAAGAGAGGGTTGAGAGGGCTTTGCTAGGTAGAAGATATGGTTCTCAGATTTGCACTGAACTAACTGCTGTCAAAAATAAAATATCCCTATTTGAACTTTTGGGAAACTGTTTTGGATACATACTCAGCCTGGGAAGGAGACAAACATGTTTATTTTTTACTTAAGCTTTAAAGTTTTCTAAATTTAGTAACACATTTATGATTAAACGAATTCTGTTATATACTTTTAATATTATATTTCGTAGTATGTCCTTTATTGGCGATTACAATACATTGCATCTTGTCAATGAGCAAACAAAGTCCTTACATCGTTTAAGGGCAACTTTGTAGAATGCCTCTTGAATTATTTTGTGAAGTAATCCTATGGTTGTTGGCTTTGAAAGCCAATAGCTGTCCTTTTCTATAGGATTAAAGTCAGGCGACTGAGAAGCCTATTTCAGATCACAGAGATTTTTCCGAACTGTTCCTTTGCCTTTTGGCCTGTTCTAAGTTCTGAAAGGTTCACAGGTATTTTATACTCTGCAAATGTAAGCATAATTGTCTCTAAAATATAAATGTTCAGGTGCAGATCAGCAATAGGTTTGAATCTACTCCATATTAGCAAAATCAGGTCCCATATCAGATGACTAGGCCCTCCATGCTTAATGGCTTTTGTGGTGAAGGTTTGTATTCTGTGCTGGAGATCCCTTTGTTCTTTGGCTTACTTACCAACGTACTTAACTCAACTTACTTACTTACTTACTTACCAATAAGAGACACCAATGGGTGTCTCATTTAATATTTTGCTTTCCTTATTTGGGCTACAGTCTTTTAAGGAATGTTGCCATAGATATGTTCTAAGTGTTTGCCTTTTTTTTTGGCTACTTTACAGAGCTACAAACATTGTTTTCGCTGCTCTCAGTAACTAAAGACTTTTAAAAGCCAAGATGCATAACGACCTAACATTTGATTCGCCATATGCAAGCAAGTCTTTGGCTGGCAACGAAAATTACGCTCTCTTCGCTCTCACAAATCTAAAAATAGAATGCGCTTGCACATATACACATATACATGCATATAAGTGAGCAGCTAGCTCCAGAGCGCGCTTTCACTGGCTTTTGAAGCAACATTTTAAGACGGTCTGGAGCCAGCTCTAGAGCCAGGATGAAAAAATTTGTCCGCAAAAAAATCACTCGACATGCGGCATCTTTTGGTATTAAAATGTCTTTGATATAACCATTCTAAATAGTCCATGTATAAGCAGTAGAATTTTGAAAATCCCTGCAAGGGTATACACTTTGGTGTCTCTTCCACCAGGTTCTTCAATGCTAAAACTCCATTTCCTTTGCCTTATTAGTTTTTGGGCACAGACAGCTTTCGTTGGCCACTTTTATGCATTTTAAATAATGTTTCCGGACCCCGGAAATGGGCTTCCCTCCATAGACGACGCAATTCGCAATTGTCGACGCTGGCCGCTGGCGTCGCTTTGAGACTCTCAATTAATTTCGCACGGCGAGAATGTTTTATCGCTCATTTCGGAATTCAAACGCTGAAAAGTATGCTAAAAACAGCCGCCAAGCGGAAAACAAAAGAGACGGCGGCCCGCGCATGAATGACTGAGCGAGTTAATCGCTCATCAACACGCAACCTGCCGCTCAACGTGCGCCAGAGCAAGTGTATTTAATTAGCAAACAAATGATTTTGATAGCCAGCCACGCCCCAACGCCCCAACGCCCCAACGCCTACCGCCCCCGTCCCCGCCCACTGGGCCATAAAATCAACGAGAGAGAAAGCCAAATTATTTGGCCATAAAAATTTGTCATGTAGAACGAAGTCGTGAAAGGGGAGAGGGGCGGGGGGCGGAGGGGCGTCAGTGAATTGAATGGCGGATATATGCGACATTAAAGCCGTACACTGTGCGTAAAATTTGCTACTTGCTTAAGGATTTCAAATAGTGTAAGTGCTCTAAAATATACATACGAATTTGTATGAATATCAGGGGTGCCCAAAGCTCTGACTTAAGGGGGGATTACAAATGTCTCTACATGCACAGCATGTAAACAATGCATCAATGCGATCACATTGTAATTTGGTGCCTAAATCTATCCTTTTTTAAAGGTAAATTTATATTTCAAGCTATAGTTCCAAGAATGTTAGCTATTTTTTTATCTCATATCTAGCCATTTGTTTTTATTATTACTCTTACCAAGGTTATTATGATTTTTGTTAAAAGTTTGCAACGTAGTGAAGGAGATATACACATGTTAACCTTTAAAGGGTCAGTATCAACAGCCGAGTCGATCTAGCCATGTCCACATATTCGCTTCTACGTAAACAAGTCTCTCAGCTTTAGAGTAATTTAAATAAAACCTTGCAGATGGGCTTCTTTATATTACAGGTAGTATAAATGATCGGAACGGATATATGATCGGATATATGATCGGACCAAAGTATCTTAAAAATGCTTAGAAAAAATATAGAAAGAAAAGCTTTGTTGTTCTGCAACATATCTACATTTACCCAAAGATATGAAAGTTTTAAAGGATATCTGAATTAGAGCAACTTTTCACAAGATCCTTAAAAGGACCAGACTATAAGTGCAAGGGTATATAATCTTTAGCTTGCCGAAGTTAGCTTCCTTTCTTGTTTTGCACTCACCTCAAAGGCATTTCTAACCTGCCAATATATTGCCTGCTATATATCCCACTTGCAGTATGTAGTAGTATCCTTGCTTTAGAACTTTGTTCCGATAGAGACATTTCTTGAGACGTCTTCCGATATTATTACATACACATATATATTATTTTAACTTAAAAGAGTTTTTTACTCTGTCTCTGTGTGTGTGTGTGTGTGTATGTTCCCTTCATCTGCTGGGCGCGTCCATAAATTAGCAGTGAGACGACATCCGACTCCCATCACTTGAAAACTTTTATCAGGCTCTTTACAGTCCCCCTCCCCGCACTCTGGGCCCCACTTTGAGGGCTCTTTCGGCCAACTGGTGCGATGCGGCATTGACTGATTATGGCTGCCAGCAGGCAAATAAACACACAAAAAGGTAAGGCAACAAGGGAATGTGGGTGTGCGGGGTGTGTTGGGTGTACATGGAAATTGATAAGCCAGTTGCTGCTACTTTGTAAACAGCAACACGCACACACACACACCACACACACACACACATACAATCCAATTTGCAAGTGTGCGGCTGTGTGCGTATTTGTGCATTTTATGTTTATTGTTTTCGCTCACTTTAACCAATCCAAACACAAGATACGACGTCACATGCAGCGAGAGAGCGCCGGTGAATACCCTAGGATATCATCATACGTTTATTTATCTATTGGCAACACAGAATATGAGTGATTGTTTCCACCGAATGAATGTGTATGTTCTGTGGACATCCATTAGAAATGATGAAATATGCTAATTTGATGGCTCAATAACAGGTATTGTCGATGATCGGGGGGAGTTCAAGGTTTGTCGATCTGTGGCTTCGGAAATTACAAAGGACTAAGGCTGAAAATAGCGATATATTGATATTGAATCAATATTTAACACGAAGGTTGATATATAAAATGATATTTTAACGTTAGAATATGTGCACCTAAATCGAAAAATATCGACACTATCGATACTTAACGTTTAATGCGATAATATCGACATTTTAACATTAAATGCGATATTTTTCCACATTCGATAAATGTCGATATATGAAACTGAACGATATTTTCGATAGTTAGAGCCTGATATAATATTTATACACACATCTCTAGATGGAATGTCATTAGAAAACCCCTTCCGTGCTGTTCTAAGACATATTAAATAACTTTTTAATATCGATATTTTAACATTAAATTCCATATTTTTCGATTTATTAAACGTCGATTTATGAAACTTTACAATGTTTTCGATGTAAATATCATATTGAGCTATATCATATCGGATTTCCCTTCTTCTTATACATCCCTAGATGGGATAACATTAGAAATATCCTTTTCTTTTATTTTCTAGGACATCTTAAGCATTATAAAATCGACATTTTAACATTAAATGCAATATTTTTCTACACATCAAATGTCGATATATATATAACATTACAATATTGTCAATAAAAAATTGAGCGTGATATATTTGTTGATATATTATATCGGATTTCCCCTCTCCATATACATGCCTAGGTGGGTTATCATTAGAAAACCCCGTTTCTTTCCTGTTCTAGGACATCTTAAAGATGACTTTTAAATTTAAGTAAAAGCCTCAACTTAAACAATACAAACTGCATTCAAAATTCGTATTCTCTTGCCTGGCATTATTTTATCTTTGCTTTTCTTGGGCTACCGTCTGCGTCGTTTCGCCCTTGGCTTTATTTGTCTCCGGCTTATGGACATAAAAAAAAATATACATACCCGTACGTATATTTTCCTATGCATGCCACACACGGTGTCTCCTAGGTATGGGAACTCTCTCTCTCGTGCTTGCCCCCCCGAGGAGTATGCTACTTGAGCCAGTTGTACTACCTGTATTCCGGGAATCTCTACTGGCCCAAATCGATTTCGGGGGTCAATTGGTCGACGTGGTCGTTGTCGTGCGTGTTTCCACTTTAATGACTCCAGCACATGTCTCTCTGTTACCATATTTATGGCATATCTAATGGCATTTCCATGAGCTAGGGGCCCTGCTTCCTGCTCTGCGTTGTCCAGCTAAATATCCCTCCTCAATAGTTGCACAATTATTTAATTTGCGCAATTGGAAATCGAACTCGCACGAGGATCGAGGTGATGCGGATGGAGACGCTGCTGCTGCGCATTGCGGAAGCATTATGGCTGCCGAACCTAATTATTTTAATGGCGCCAATCAAGCCAATTTTCAGGGACTAAATGGTGGAAGAGCAGGGAGGCATAGGGAGGATTGTCATCACCCGAGCAGCGTGCAAATAATTGCATACTTCTTGGCACGGACAGGGAACCCTGTCCGTGACCATTCCCGACTGGCTGATCCAATGATTCGGTCATGGCGCACCGCGTAGTTACGGCGGCACTCACAGTAATTGCTCACAGTCTCCCACAGGCAGCTCTCTCTCTCACTCTCGTCCTTAGACGACCCTCTCCCAGGACAAACTCTAAGCGGAAATTGATTTTACAAGCCGTTGGCTAATCAGCTCCTCTGGCAGTTCTCCGGCAGGACTTGCAACTTCTCAAGCGGCTCGAGCATCGATTTTTTATGGTTCTCCCACCCCGCCACTGCGGCTTCTTTCGGGATGGACACGGGACTCTGAAGATGGAGCCGAAGAAGGATGCGCTGTTAATGAAAGCCACAAGTCGGTCGGTCGGTTGGACGCTTGTCGCTGTTTAAGGACACTGACAAAAAAGGGCTGCCGCGTGCAGAGAGAACATAGAAAAGCGGGTGAATCCTTGGTCTAAGGACTTGCCTAAAATTTCTAAAAATTAACAAAATAATATATATAAAATATGAAAGTGAATTAAATTTATTTAATCAATTTGGAATCTCTTGGCCAAGAATGACATTTGGTCTGACGGCATTGACAGATCAAGTTGTTTTTTCAATTGCAGATATTAGATTCCTTCTCCCGATTCCCCTACAAATAGAGGATTCGCACTTCGGCCTTATCTGGGATGATGCCGGGCCGTCGTTTCTTTTATTTGATTTTGCTACTTTGGCTCGAACAAGACAACTATAAAAGCGCAAGCCGGCGGCGGCAGGACCAAGGCGAGGACGAGGACATGGACAAGGAGGAGGAGGAGAAGGAGCTGAAGGAGGAGGAGGCGGAGGACCAAGACAAGGCTCATGGATGGATGGCTGTGGCCCAAGTTGGTTGGGCGCTGCCGGTCGGAAGAAATTGACAAGTTTCTAGTCGAGTGTGCAGTCAAAGAGCATTGCCTGGGCTTGTATGTGTGTGTACCGAGGAGTGTAGAAAGCCACCCACTGCCGCCGCCACGCCCCCTTGGGAACTGCACTCGCCCTCGGTCATTGACTTGGCTCTGTGCTGCAATTTGCAATCCTCCTCCTCGTCGTCGTCGTCCCGCCCCCCCTTGCCGCCGTCGGCAATTGTCAATAGCAACAAAATTTCAAAGCGACTTCGAGCATTTCCAGAACAGATACCGAAATTCCCAGAAAAAAGAAAACAGAGGGAGGCAAGAGCGACCCCCCAGGGAGGGGGGGAAAGTCGAGTGGGACGCATTGATTTTGGTCAATAGCCTGTGGCGTCTCGGCCTAAACAATTACACACAGCCCAAGGAATATGCATGAATGTGTTAGGTACATCCGGCAAAAGAGCCCAAAGCCTCAAAAGTTGTACGCAAAATGCATTGTAGTTTCTTCTAAGTTCACTTCTAGTGCAAGGTTACATTTTGTACTTTAGGTAAATAATTCATTAATTAATTATTTAAGCTATTGCATTTAATTTTTGTATTTCTAATTATTATTTCATAAATCAGCCTACGTTAATGGAAATCCCATTTAAAATGCATAAACTTTGTCAGACTAATGCGCTCTTAGTTTTAATTATTCAATGGAAAGTCCTATTATTTTGACCACCGCTGTGGATCTGTATATAAATATATATATGTCTATGTATATATATATATATATATATATGTACAGTAACCGTAATCAAATCGGAGCGGGTCGCCTTTTGCAACTTGCGACTTTTGTTGTCTGTCAAAATGTTTAACGGTGCGTATGATTAATCTTGATGGAACTCGAGGCAGTCCTCATTTTTTTTCCATTTCGACCACGACCTCTCCTCCTTATTTTTTGTTTTTTTTTTTGTTGTGTTTGGCAAAAGGAATTCAATAACAGGAAGCTGAAAAGGGGGGACAGTGAAAAGTTAACTAATTGCAAATTAGTGCAACCATTTTAAATTGAAATTGCGGCTGGTCAGAGGCGTCGTCGGCCCTCTTTAGGGATGTACTTCTTTCGAGAGGATAGCGCTTACAATATCATATCGAAAATGTAGTAAAAATATTGAAAAATATCGCATTTAATATTAAATTATCGATCAAATATCGGAAAATATTATTTAATTTATTATTAAACAACATTTTATCTTAAATCTTTATATATTTTTTGTTTAACAATGATTACAACTAAGCTAAGGCTAATGTTTGACACAGTTCGACGTATAAAAAGGAATATCAATTTATAAAGCATATATCGAAACGTTATAAAATCGATAACTTTAAAAATATGGTCAAAAATGTTAGTTTATTTATTATTAAGCAACATAATATAACAGTCTTCGCATCATATAGTATATAGTAACATAGATACGGTATATATATAAAGATATTTTTTGGCAACTCGAATATTGACTTATAGCGCATATATCGAGACGTTGTAGTATCGATAATTTCGAACAAATTTTTTAAAATATTACCTAATTTAATTTATTATCAAGCAACATTTTTTGTTAGATCTTTATTTATTTTGTTCTAACCATGATAATAGCTAAGCCCAGGCTCTTGTTTGAAACAGTTCGATATATCAAACGGGATCGAATGTCCGAACATATTACTTAATTTAAGCATTAAGCTACATAATATATCCTTCCTCGCATCATATATCGATACAGTATACAGACACAGATATATATCAGATAGATACAGTATCGACATAACGAAATTTTCTGCCTACCCCTCTACCATTTATCTCCTAGTTCTTCGTTCATTCTGGAGTATCTTTGTGTTCCAATTGACCCCTAAAAATACATGTATTGATTTAGCCATAATAATCACAGAAATCACACAAAGACCCGCACCCGCATCAGGCTCAGGTTGCGGTTCCAGAAAATCCGTATCTAGGACTCTGACTCTTGACCTCGCCGCTGGATTTGCCTTGACTTGGTTTTTCCAGCACTCGACTCGCTGCATCCTTGAACCCGGATCCCCCCCCCCCCCAAGGGAGGCGAATTGGGAGCAGAGTCAGACATTGTTTAGGCGTCGGGCCAAATACATAGTTTTTGCATAGACTCGGGGCCCCGTTTGTTTGCTCACAAACACTAAAGATCTCGCACTCGCATTTCGCATTCGCATTTGCATTTGCATTTTTTGAGGCGCCACCACCCCGAGAGATAAAAGCTGGAGGTATTTTTTTCTATTTTCTATTTTTTTTTTCGCCAAAAGGTGAAAGCGCATTGTGGCCGCTGTGATTTCATTTCAGACCTTCCCTTTGTGCGCACAATTTCGGAGATTAAAAAGTCGCGGCGACTCTGTATTTAAATTCAGTGCGAAAATTAATTGCTTAGCCAAACGTTTTGCCTGCTTTTGGATTTGTTGGGGCTAGCAACAACACTTTCCAAATAGCTGACGGCAGCTCTCTGCATAATTGAACAACCCTTTTTGGGCCGGGCCAGGCCGTGTCCTTAACCTTCCCCCGCTTGCCTCTTCATGCGTGCCCCGACTATTGATGAAGTTCAGGAGTCGCGCAATTGAAGACAGACGGCGCGTGCGGTGAACTTTTCTGGCTTCCGTAACCTCTGCGCCGCCGAAACGAACGAAACGAAAACGAAAGCAACCACACACCACCACCACCGCCGCCAGCAGCACCGCCATCCTGCAGAGCCCCAAGAAGAACTGCCCCAAGTTGTGGTCGAATCTTACACCTGCTCACCCATTCAGGGCAAAATGCTGTGGCGGTCACGGGAGGGAAGCTCTAAACGGTTGACAAAAGGCTTCGGTGGGGTTCCGCAAAAGGCAACAGAAGCAGCTGCCAGCTGGGGTACACATAAAGAAATTTAAATATATTACGCATACGCCCAGTTGCCTCATTTAAAAAATTATGATTATCAAGAGGAAGAATATATCGACACAAGATATCGATATTAATATTATAATATTAATATTTTTTTGCCTCTGGGGTAATTGTTCAGAATGTTAAATATAACAAGCATACGACCTGTTGCCCATTATACAAATTAGGAACACATATCGAGATTAAGAGTTCAATATAATATATACACACAAAATAGCGTGACCATTATCATATGCACAATATCGTTAAGGGTAATATAAACATTTGAAATGCGAAAAAATATCGATATTATTGTTAAAATATTGATATTATTGAATATCGATTATTATTTTATTATCATAGATAATATTAACAAATTCCTGAATATGTTATTTTTTATCTGTCTTTTTTGGCCGCTAGAATACTCGATAGGAAATTTAAATATATCACGCATACGCCAAGTTGCCTAATTTAGGTATGTTTATCGAGGAAGAGTTCCAGTTGAATATAAATTAATATGTATTATTTTTTATTTATAATGTTACCAAATATTCGAATATGTTTTTATTTTGTATGTCTTTCTTTGCGGCTGGCGTACTTGTTAAGAAATTTAAATATATCACGCATACGCCCAGTTGCCTATTAGTGTACCAACTTAAAGCTATGCAAATAAAGAATACATATCGGGAGGAAGGGTTCAATATAATATATCGACAAAAATATCGCGCGCAATATCACATCAAGAATATCGTATAGCTTGATATTTATTTATAAAATATCGATATTATTAAATATCAATTAATACTTTTTTTATTTGTTAACAATATTAAATTTAAATATATTGATGCCCCGTAGTCTAATGTTATTGAGGCTTTTCAAATTAAGAATTTATATCTAGAGGAAGAGTTCGATAAAATATTTTCACAAAAATAACACGCTCTATTTTATATCTGGAATATCGGAAAATTTAATATATCGAAAAATGCCAAACTTACTCTAACAATAAGTTTGATATTTTTCGATATATTAAATTTCGATATTATCGATACTATTCTCGGCATCCATCCATCTTTTCTGCCATCCCTAGTGCAAATTATTAATATTAACTGTAAGAGAGAATCAAGGAATAGGTTCTTGTATGCTTTGACTGTCGCTGCCTTTAAAGAGTTAAAATTGAATTGCAAGACATGATTGAGGATGCTGTAAAGCCAGAACTCAATTTACAAAGCTGGGCAGTCAATTAATCATATTTTTGTTGCCTGGGATCTGGCTTTAATTACAATTTAATAGGCCCAATGTGCGTGCGCTGACCGACTCCTTTCTCCCGGTGCACGGGATGAGGTGGTGGCTGCGCGGGCGGAACCGTGGAGCGCGGCTTGATTAGATTTGAGCCGGGACAAGTCAAGCCACGTCGCGTTTAAGCCCATCAAATGCCGCCAGCCCTGCTCGTTTTCGTTTTCGTTTTTTTTTTTCGCCCATCTCTCGTTATTCATTAACTTTAATGAGTTCATTTGACGGTGGGCGTTGTTGGAGTTTGCAGGAGCTGGGGAGGAGGAGCTGGAGCAGGAGCAGCTGCTGGAGCCGGAGGACGGAGGGCTGTCGATTTGTGGGCGGGCAATTTTAAAAGGCTTGAAACTGAGGCAAGGTTGCCATTGCCAGCCTAATTGACAGCCAGTCGTCGCTGTTTTGGACCCAGATGAAAGGCATCTGTGTCACTTTCGGCGACGGCAATGGAGGGGCCCTTAAAGCCCCGGGCGACACACTCCGCCGCCACCGGCAGCTAATTGAATTGCATCGCTAATTTCGGGCCTATTAGCGCTGACGTTTTAAGTTGAAGATGGCCAGAACAGGGCCAGCAGGGGAGCAATTAAATGGAAGAGCAGAAATATGAGAATATACTTCTCAATCAATTTTTAAGCACGGAAAGGGGGGTGGTCAGAATATTTAAGCTTTCTGAGAATTAATATTCAAGAAATAGACAAAAGTTGAGGCCTTTAAAATAATCTTTGAATTTAACTGGGCTAAGAAAAAGAGATTATGTTAAGACCTGAATAATTATCTTATGTAACTTAGTTACGATTTGAATTCATTACAGATAATATATACAATTTATAACTTTATTTTATTTTAAATTTAAATATAAATGAATACATTTAAATCCTGGTTTAGGGACTTTTCCTTTTCCCAAAATCTAACCCCTTGCTTTCTTGTAGCTTCCGCGACCCACAGTACATGGAAATGCCTGTATTTTTTTAGGACATTCGAAATTAACAAAGCCAGGAGCCCTCCTAATAAGGGGATTATGGGGCGTGTTATGGCCATTAGCTGCAATTTCCTTCTTTTCAGGCGTTTTTTTATCTCGAATTCCTGTTGGAAATTTGCTGATGTACGCGGGAATGCCGGGCGTTAAGTAAAACATTCAAAGCAGCCCGCCCCCATAATTGACAAGGGTGCTGATTTATAGCACACACACGCAGCTATGTGGCAGCTGCAGCACTCCCAGGGCCCTCAGCTCATGTTTCAGTGATCACTGATCACTGGCCTGTGCAGTGTTAGGTTTAGGTTTTGATATCAAAAAATAAAATAGGCCTGAATTTGCATCTGATTTATGACACAGCCAGCTTTCGACGGGGCCCCGTAATTCCCATCGTTAATTTGTAGCAGAATTTGATATTTCGAAGCCAGATTTCGTAGAATGTCGGTTACAATCATCTTATTTTGCCACATACTTTCGGGGGAATCACTTGAGAGTGGTGGATTCCTGCCACCGAACTTGGTCATGTAAGGACGAACGAAACACGCCCCTCCCCATCCTCCTCCCTGGCGTTGGGCTGCCCAGTTGTTAAGCGCAGAGCGTGACAACATTTTTAATTACATGCCAGGCAGGCAGACAAGGAGCAGCAACAGGCATTCAAATATCAAGTACGACAACAAAGCTGGAAAATAATTTACGCATTTTACACGCACCACCCCCACACCCCCGCACCCTTCCTGCTGCCGTTGAACTTTCGGCTGTGTTTTCAGTGTTTTTCTTTGGCGCTTTCATTAAGGAAATCCATACGCCATACGCCAGTCGGGGACGGGACGTGACGTGGCAGGAGCCAGGACAGAGGCACCGCCGACTCTTTTTACGACGCGAATGCAGCCCAAAGCACGCGCCGCTGTTGCCCGAAAACCAAATGGTAATGGTAACAGGAGCAGCCCGGTGAAGCACGAGGTTTCACTGAAAGAAATCTCCACTCTGTTAGCCGAAATATTTATATAACTAGGTAATGAAATTTCAAGTACCGTAGAGAGTTTGTTTCCTCTATGAACTTGCACTAGTTGGACATTTTGTGTGCATAAAAGGTTAGCAAAATATAAAAATATTACAAGGAGTGCCCTAGAAATTCCCAAGCCTGAATTCTGTAAAACGCTAGTACATAATCGCGAAAATCTTTAAGTCCTATAGGTATAATCCCTTCTGATTTGATCTAGCTGAAAATTCTGTATGCAGAAAAGGTGGAAAAAATGTATAAATATTGCAAACAGTGCCCTAGAAATTCTCAAGCTTGAATTCTGTAAGACGCTAGTATCGCGAATCGCGAAAATGTTGAAGTCCGATCGGTAGCGAAGTTCGCTCATGAGTTTGCTTGGTGAAATCAAAACGAAACTGTACCAAAAACCTACATAAATATTACAAAGAGTGCCCTAGAAATTCCCAAGTCTGAATTCTGACTGTACCAAAAACCTACTGCACTTGTCTTCTGACAAAACGATCTCTCTGTGATCTGGCAACTCTGGTCTTCAATTGACAAAACTCACATCTAATTTTAAAAGTTAAAAAATACTTTTTATTTGGCTTTCCGCTTGTATCCTCTCATTTTCGCGCCGTGCAGCTGCAGAGACAGAAGGCATATGGAAATTGGGTGAGCGGAAAATGGGAAATGGGAAATGGCATCACACACATACACACGTGCTAAGCCAGAGTCAGGGGGAATCGATTAAATTTCTTTTAATGCCCGACCATAAATTTCCCTTTCGAGTTCCCTTTGCCATTGTCAACGACCTTTCAGCGTACGCAAAACCCAGAAGGAAAGCAAGTCCGGGGCAGGAACCAAAAAACCAAAAACCGGAGGAGGAAAAGTCGGGAACAGAAAGAGCAACAGAAACTGGAACACAAACAGAACCAAGAGCCAGGGCCAGAGCCAGAGTTAGAGCTGGGGCAAAAAAAAAAAAAACAAAAAAACCCCCAACAAAAAGATAAAATAAAATAAAAATAAAGCAAAAATTATGTCTAACGTCACATTGCCGAGTTCAGCTGATTCTTTATCAGAGTTAAGTGCCTGGAATCCATCTACCCCTCAGCCCAGACCGTTAGTACGTCCTCACACCATCCTCTCCACCCTCCACCCTCCACCCTCCAGCGCTGATTATGTATGCCATTTGTTGTGTGCCAGAGTGGGCAAATAAGAGGACCAAAAGTTACTTCATGTCCTCGAGGAGCCCTCCTCATATGCAACCCTTGTCAATCCCGAAAAGAAGAACCATTTCCGACACCATAGGTGGCAGGTCACCAGATCCGATCGAAGGATAGGGACATCCAGTCCATGTTTCACTTGGGACTTAATTAAAAACTTTTTAATTTATGAAAATAGGGAAGAGCAGAGCTGCGTTTGAATCACTTGTAAGAGCCATCCAAAGGTTGGTTTAATTATTTAATCACTTATTGCAAGCGATAGTTTCGATATCTCGTAATAATAATAACGAATAATCCGTTAACTATGATTTAATGTAAGGAATATTATAATAATAATAATAAAAATAATTTTTAAGCCGATAACTTTTGCCCTTCAGTAATTAGTGCAATCAAAAGGTTGATTTATCGAATCACTTAATGCAAATGATAGTTTCAATGTCTCGTAGTATTAGTAAATAATACGATAACTCTCTATGGTTATTTAACTCAAGGGATATAATAAAAATAGGTACGTTATTCATTAGATTATTCTCCTTGGTAAGTAGTTATTCAGTTATCAGAACAATCAACATGTTTTTTAATCGAATTATCTAATGCAAACGATAAATTCGATATCACGTAATAATAACGAAAAGTCCAGCTAACTTTATTTAGAGATTTAACTTTGATATGGCTTTACTTATTACTTATTTATTATTATTTATTTATTTATTACTTATTACTTATTTACTTTACTTATTATAGCGAAAACCCTCACTGAAAGTTAAGATCAAGCGATAGTTTCGATAACTATTGGTAAAATGTTATATTTTTAAGGTAAATCGTAAAATGTACATAAATCTTCTTGATAATTAAACTTAAACAAGCTACATTAACCTTTGATATGCTTAACTTAATGCCCTAAAGGCTAAAGTGTTTTATAATCCGATAACACACGCTGGGAATTAAATTCCAACGATAGTTTCGATTAGCCTTACAAGCTCCACACGGTGCAGCCTCTACCTTAACTCAATAAAAAACGAGCTTATTTGAGGGACGATTATAGTGATTCCTTGAGCCTGCGGCTCAGTTTTCCCCTATTCTCACTATATAATCCCTCGAGTGCGAGGTGGCGTTCCAGGGTATGTCCCACTTCGATGCCCCCAACCACCGGAACGCTTCCCCCTCCTGGCCTATCGCAGCGGAGAGCGAAATGAGAGATTTGCGAAGAGATTTACGCGCACAACACCAAAATGAACTTTTGTGTGTAAATTTATGTGCAGCTCAAGGGGCTGGGGGAGGGAGCTAAGTAACTAACGCCATTAGATGCTTAGTTTTCACATCACCCCACATTCAACCCACCCACCCCGGAACATTTGGAGCTATCTCGGCATTTTTATTGCTGCATTCCGGGTAACAAACATCAAAACATCGCAGAAATCATCGCTTAAGCCGACTTGCCCCTTGGAGCGGAGGGTGCCACACCATTGATTCCGGCTTTGAAGACAGCAGGTGGAATCGGGGGACGGTGGACGGAGGCTGAGATTGGGGGATTGGGATTGACGGAGAGAGATTAAGTGCGGAATGTGCCTGTAAATAGAAATAAAATGCTGCACTTTAATCTGTGCCGGAATGCGGAGTAGCCCCAAATCGACCGGGAAGGTCTGGCTATTCCACTGATTCCACTCCACACTCAGCCCCATTCACCCCATTCACTCCATTCACCCATTTAGCCAGTCAGTCAACCCATCAATCCCATTTCTCACCTCAGCGGAACTTGGCCAAAAAGCAGGCAGCAACACATTGGCACGCCTGGCGGCTCGGCGGCCCGGCGAAATTGTGATTACATTTGGCACATGAATATTCAATGGAGTCCTCGAGCATAATGACGGGGGGAGTAGTGTGAGGAGAGAGGGGGGAAAACACTCGGAAATTGTGAAAATAAAAGTGCAAATTGTTGTTTTGCCCCATAGGCAGCTGCGACCTGCGACTTGCGACCTACGANCTGCTCCGCAAAAAAGAAAAAAAAAAACACAAGCCAAAGTCAATGAGGCAAGGCCTTAAAATGGCTTTTACGGCTCCCAAACATAAACTTTATGCCGCCGCATCAAATGCACCTGATGACTGAGTAATTGGATAAAAATATTAAATACCCGGATGGGTTTTTCGGAATTTGTAGCCTCTGACCTCCGCTCTTTATTAATTAAAGCCAGCCTAAACAACATTCAGGGGGGTGGACAGTGTGTGTATATATGCTCAATATATACACTGGTATTTGTCAGGTCAAGACACACACACAAGCACACACACATTGCCATGGAAAGGCAAATAAGCGGCCAATAAAAATATTATTAATACGCCAACAAGTACACAGAGAGAAAGAAGAGCAGCGTCGATAGACCAGTCTATTATTATTACTATTATTTACTCTTTGATGCGATGATGCCACTTATCAAAATTGAAGGTTTTAACGCATTAACGATGCCCCAATGTTTGCCCTTTCCAGCGCCAGCGGATGATGTATAATTTATTTCTCTCCATGTCCTCATCCTTATCGCTACCAATGTCCCACAATCGGGACTGATGGAAATGGAAATGGCCAGGGTAATGGGCAATGGGAAATGCGAAATGAGGCGGAGCTGGCTGGTGGGAAATTAGCAGCGACGCTCATCAGCCATCGCCGTCGAGCAGTTGGGTGTGTTTTAGCCATAAATTTATTAACTTAGTGTCACATTTATGGCCACTCCGACAACCGACAACACCGCAAAGGGGGAGGGAGGCGTCAAGGACGCTCGAGAGGAGGGATGTTCCTGATGGCTGATAGCTCCTTTAAAATCTACTTGAAAATCCGCTGACCGATGTCTAATTGATGACCCGCACAATGATAAAGCATTTAGCTGAGCCAAGGAATATATCTGGCAGCTAATAAATAAGCATTTGCAGTTCTTCTTCCCAGAATTTCTATTTTCAATTTTACTTTAAATATTCTCGCTCATCAGTCACCGTTTTACGGTAACTTTATTGCTGCCCCTGACAACCTGGAGAGCCCTTAAATATTTATCAGCACTATTAAGGGATTATTTATGTGCGCAGCAATGCACTGTAATCCGCTTAAGGGAAAAAATAATTGTTAAATAAAAAGTTATGAACATCCTTTGCTTTGTAGGAGATTTAATTTAAGTTAATTATAAAAGTTAATTATAAAAATTAAAATAAAATCTTTTATGAACTATATAAACTCCAATTAAATCAAATGTACTTAACCTTCAGATGTAAGTAAAATAAAATAATGATTGCTGAAGAGCTCTTGTGATGGAAGCGAAACAGCTGTATAAACAATCTGCTGCACTTGTTTTTTGTGATAAAATAATCTATCTATATAGTCGACTCTCGATTTATGTGGATTAAATACAGCCTATAAGACCTTGAGTTAATTTAATGCTCATATAAACATAAAGAGAGGCCGCTATAAATATATAAATATGTAAATAATATAAATAAATGCATGCATGAAACAGAAATTGCTGTAGAATTATAATAAATGCCTTCTGTAAAAAAATACAAAAATTATATTTGACTGTTGTCCCCCTCTTTTGGTAAGAAGCAATATGTTTACCTACAGTTAAACATAAAAGAGTAACAGCTAAAAATAAAACCGAGTATAGTGTTAAAAGTATTGCAATAGTTTGCATTATACGGAAATCTAATTAAAGTTTTCTTTGTTTATTGCTTATGGAAAGAGTTCTTGAAGATTAGCTTGGCCTTAGTAGGGATTACTAAGGATTATAATCGCTTTAGATTTGAAATCAAGTAAAAAGCTCCACGAAAAGAATTAGAGATGGAAAATAATCAAAGTTTTCGATGTTTTTATATGAGAAAATCGGTTTTAAATCGATTAAAATCGATGTTTCTTCACCTCTAGAAAGAATCCATTAACATATTGAAGCATTCCCCGAGTGTTAACCTAAACATATTGTAGCATACTTTTGGACAGTCACTTAATTGCTTTCAATTCCACGGTGATATATCAGCTTTGTGTATTAATTTTCCTTACAAAGGGACCTCCTCCTGCCCTCCAAGAAGTACATGTGCATGTATGTACATGCCCTTTGTGACATCTCAACCTCTCGGCTTTTTTGGTAAGCAATTCCGAGGCCTAAGTCCGAGCATATTTAAAGTAATTCCCAAATCCAGGTCTGGCTCATTTGTCAAGTTGGCTTAGCCGCCGGGCTTAGACGAACTTTTGGGTGGACTTTGCCTTTGGGGGCGGAACATGAATGAATACATGATAAACAGGGGGAGGGGAACACCCCTTATGGATCATTAATTTGGCCGTGTTGTTGTTGCACCTGTTGTTTTGTGTGTGTGTGTGTGTACCGTTCGATCGGAGCCGCCGTTACCGTTATCGTTGTGGTTAACCACCACCAACCAACAGATGAACCAGTTCCCACCATTTCGGCGTGGCCATATAAACGCGATAAACACACAGGGTTTAATCACAAACATTCACAAAGATCGGGACTTACATTGACGTTGCAACTGTTCGGGCTAAAAAGGACGCTTCAAGTACTTCAAGCTCCTAGAAACATGGCGCACTCAAAAAAAAAACACAAAAAAACTAAAGTAAATTAAACCAACACGAAGCAACGCGACGCGGCTTTGATATCGAAATTCAAGGCTTTGAAAAACCGTTTGTTTGAATCTAACGGTACTACTGAGCACTGAGTCTATCTGTCTCTCTCTCTCTCTCTCTCTTCCGGAGTAGCAGTTCTGTCGCTTGTGTCCCGCTCTGGCTAAGAAGGCTGAGGAGGCTACCAACAGCAACGCAGTCTCGCGACCAACTGAAGCCCCATGAACTCAAGCAGGGGCATTTAAGCAGCAGGTCCCCGTTGTGCTGGCCGCAGGACGCAGTAAGCCGGCAGCACTTTGCAATGGTTGGAGGAACAGCTGGCAGTTGTGGGTAGCATGGCGAAAGCACAGTAAGTTGTAGCTTTCGTGGGGGGCCCAAGCTCCAATCTGACAGTCACAGCAGCTGGCAATGCTGACACAGATAGGGAGAGAGTCGCAGAGAGTAAGAGAGAGAGCTTTCGCTCGCCTCTGTTTACGTACGCGCGTGGGAGGCGTAGACGGCGTTACTTTGACAGTTCGCCATTGCCAGGGATGGCGGGCAGTGACAGTTCAGACTGCGATTCGAATAGAGGATACTGTGTGGGGAAAAATATTTGAGGTACTGTAATGTCATCATAATTGTGATGTTTTAAGAAGCTTAAGTCATTAAAATCTCTACTTATAAAATACAGTACTTAAAACTTTCGCGCTGATTATATAAATTTGCACAGTAGTATAAGTTGATAATCATAATAACAATTGGAATAGAATAGAACAGAAAAAATAGTTCAACAAATCTCTTTTTTTTTACACAATAAAAAGGAAAAAAAGGAATAAATATACTTATAAATAAAAATTATTCGAATTCACGACAATCTGACGATTTTTAAAATGTAATGTAAATAATTAATCTTTGATCTCAAATCGGCTTGGTATTTGACTTACCATGACCTATGGAAGATAGGAAATATCGATGTGTATGGATACTGTATGGACAATATGAATGAATGTATGGATACTAAGGACAATATATACAACAATTTTTGAACTATACGATATATGAGCAGTCAACTAATATTAGGATTGTAATAATCAGTACGACAAATAAATTAAATAATGTTTTCCAACTATTATTGTTGTATAATATCGAATTTAACTTAAAATACGATATTTTATGTCCAATTTCGATATAGCAAACTTTAGAATATTTCCTATATGCTGTTGATAAGATATTAATTAAGATATTAATATGCGATAATTTTCAATATATCAAACTTCGATATATAAAACTTTCGAATATTTTCGATATGCTATTAAGCCCAATACTTCTGTCAATATTTCATATCTGACTACCATGACCACATCCACCAACACAGCATGCTCTCCGCTGTAGACACTACTGGGAGTACCTAACGACCCAGCCCTGAACCCTAAAGAAACCCCTCGCCTCCGTTCAAAACTAAATTTATTGCAGATCAGCTGAGAGACGTTACACCCGATTGTCCGGCCACACAATGCCCTCGATGTAGCTGAGGAAGGAGGAGACGCGCGTATAGAGGCCGGGTGTTTTGGTGGCACAGCCAAAGCCCGAGGAGATCACGCCCAGGACCGAGTAGATGCCATCCTCGATGTTCACCTCCCGGATGAGCGGGCCACCGGAGTCGCCCTGGCAGGCATCCTTCTTCTGCTGCGAATCCGCCGCGCATAGCAGCGAGTCGATCACGCCCCGCTTCAGGGCCCGGATGGTGCTCGGCTGCTCCGCGAAGGAGGCGTTGCACTTGGCCGCCGGCACCAGGTCCAGGCCAGCGCGCAGCAAGATTTTCGACCTGGCGCGATCTGGAAGGTAAAATGATTAGGATTTTATACATATTTTGGCATAATTTAATAATTAAAGCCTGGTTTACTTACTGGTCACATTGAGGATGCCCCAGCCGGCAACGAAGATCTTGGAATCCAGCGGCGGATCAGCGGTGTCCGTGTAGAGACAGGCTGGCCGAATGTTTTCCGTCTCGCGCGCGTCCTCAGCCAGTTCCAGGATGGCGATATCGTTGTACTTGCTGCTGCTCACATAGTCCGGATGTATGTTGAGGCTGGCCTGCAGGAGACAGGATGAGAGGTGGCTGTGGTTCGTGCAGAAATGCGATCTTTTAGATCCTTACCACATTGATGTCCTGATAGTCCTGTTCGGGCTTTTCGATATTCACCGCTCCCAAGCGGACAAAGGACGGTGAGGTGCTGTCGCTGTTGACACAATGGGCGGCGGTCAGGACATAGCGGCTGGCAATGAGCGATCCGCCGCAGCGGAAGTCCACGGTCCCGAATGTGGTGTAACCGATGGCCGCCATGTGTGGATAGACGCCCAGCTCCACAGGGACACCGCCCAGGATGTGGAGCGATAACGGCTTGTTTCTGTCCTGCGACCTGAGCTTTGTGCAGGCTGTTGGAGGAAAAGGATTAGGGTATAGCTTTCATACTTATTGAGAGGCGAGAAAACTTATTTTCTGGTTTCTGAATGTTCACTATGAGATATAATATGAGAAAGAAAATAGCTCACGCTTCTTTAAATATTTCATATAAAATAACTACGGCTAAAAAACAGCTATTAACCTTCAAAACAGACTGGATTTAGTCACAAAATTATCATGCAATTGCACTGGTGCTTTGTTTATATTCAGTGCATACAAAGAATCAGTAAGATAAATACATTTTATAACATTTTTTCGATAATTATTACCATAAAATGCGATATTTTTAATACCATAATGAGTGCGATATTTTTAACTTATCGAAATAGCCTCCTCGATATTTCCAACTCATCGGAATATTCCGTTTTTTTAACTTATCGGAATACTCTCTTCGATATTTTTAGCACATCAAAATATTCCTCTCGATATTTGTAACTAATCGGAATATTCCTCTTGATATTTGTAACTCATCGGAATATTCCTCCCCTCGATACTTGTAACTCATCGGGATATTCCTCTCAATATTTTTAACCTATCGGAACATTAATCTCGAAATTTGTAACTCATCGGAATACTCCTCGATATTTGTAAATTATCCTAATATTCCTCTCTATATTTATAACTCATCGGAATATTCCTCTCGATATTCCTCTCTATATTTTTAACTCATCGGAATATTCCTTCTGATATTTGAATCAGATTATTCCTTTCGATATTTGTAACTCATCGTAATATTCCTCTCGATACTTGTAATTCATCGGAATATTCCTCTCAATATTCCTCTCGATACTTTTAACTCATCAGAATATTCCTCTCGATACTTGTAACTCATCGGAATATTTCTCTTCTCGATACTTGTAACTCATCGGAATATTCTCCCGATATTTGTAACTTATCGGAATATTCATATTTATATTTTTAATTCATCGAAATATTCCATTAGATATTTAAAACTCATCGGAATATTCCTCTCGATATTTGTAAGTCATTGTAATATTTCTTTCGATATTTTTAACTCATCTGAATATTCCATCCGATATTTGAATTGGATTAATCCTTTCGATATTTGTAACTCTTCGGCGGAATTACTCATTTTAACTTGCAGAGATCTGGCAAAGATATTTGCTGACTTGCGAGTCAAGGCTTGGGGCACCACTGACTAAAACTAAGCTTGAAAAAGTATTTGAACAAACTAAACCTTAAATATTAAATTCACTTCCATAGGTTCTTATTATAAATTCCTAACAATATAGTGATAATACCCTTTGACCCTTAATAATGTACTCCACTTTCAGTAAAAACCCAAACCGAGATAGAGATAGTAAGATGGGGGAAAAAGGGAATCACCTGCCACGGCCGGACGCTCGGCGTTGTCCGGAACATTCACTCGCGAGGTGGGGCTCACCGGGTTGACGGGACTGACTGTTGTCGTCGTGGTCGTCGTCGTCGAACTGGGAATAGAGAGAAATGGGGAAAGGTGATTCGGGGCTAGCTATGGGTTCCGCCTGAGACAGAGACTGCATGCGGCTCCCTGGCTGAGGCCAACTGATGTCCATGCCGTAATTAAGCTCTGACCAACCGCGGCGTGGGACTTGGACTCGGACTTGGTTTCGGAGTCGGACTCGGACCGGCATCCACTTCGTCGTCGTCCAGGTCATTGCTGGGCTCCTTCCAGGGTTGCGGTTCCTGCCTGTCCTGTCCACGGAAGCGAAAGGGCTCGAAGGGGTTCCTCACGGTCGCCGGCTCGGGTGCAGGTGCGGGAGTGGGAGTGGGTTTTGGTGCTATCGGCTGCCTCATGGGTACCTCCCGGGCTGGCTCTATCTCCATTCCCTGCTGACGGAGACGGTCGTTGACCAGGTGGATAAGGCTCTGGTCACCGCCACCACCACCACCACGGTCCCTGGGATTCTGTTGGTGTGTGTGAGAGCGGGGCGTTGTCATCGGCCGGTTGACTACAACCCGAGGCTCGGAGTTCTCCCAACCCCAGGGCTCTACAATCCAAGACCTAACCGTGGTAGTGGTCGTAGGAATGATGTTAGAGGGCCGTGGTGGTGCTATGCCCCAGGGACCAACTCTCTGGGTGGGCATCTTCATGGACTCGTGGGTCTTCTGGGGCTTCACTGTGGTGGTGCTGAGCAGCTGGTTAAAGTCGAAGAAGTCCCGGTTTTCGTCTAGCCGCGGTTCCCGTTCCTTGGGCGGCTGGGATACCGGCTCCCGATCCCTGCTACGCTCAGAGGTCGTGGCCACTGGCGGCTTAGATCGAGGTGGGGTTGGAGAAGGGGATGGAGACGGGGAAGGAGAAGGCGACGGAGAAGGCGACGAAGGCGGAGAGGGACCTTGACTGTTGGGGTGAAAAGGGTTAATCCTGGAGCGACCATTGGCATGCAACATCGGCGGGCACAAAGCGCAGGCGGGACACAAACAAACACAGACACAGCGAAGACGGAGAACAGAAGGCGGAACACATGGGCACACATGGACTGGGAGTAGGACGAGCTTACTCAGTGGCACAGCAGGGGGCTATGGGGCAGCAGATGTTCTCCTCGAGCAGGCCATAGCCACAGCTGGGCACCTGGCTGGGGGTCAGGGTGCCGGACCTCAGGTAACCCTCGATGGTGTCGCAGGCAGAGGAGCCGCGGCAAATGCCGGCCAGATCCTTCAGCAGCTTGCAGTCGTCACCTTCTGGAACGAGAGAGTGTGGGTAACGAGGCTCGAAGGTGGAGTCTGTGAGGAAGGAGTCTCACTCCAACTTACCATCCGCGGCCGCTGGCCGGTAGCAGCCGGCTAGCAGCAGGAGACCAAGGAGGAGCCAGCACCTCCTCGCCGAGGGCATCTTTCAGTTAGCTGGAATTTCAGGAATTATATAAATATTCATCAAAGGATAAAGAAATATCCCTTAAGGGATACTCAGACATGGGCCAGCTATTGTTTTTTTATAGCAGAAAGTACACTTGTTATTTGTTTTTTTTTTTAAAGCTGATTGCAATAAGCCATTGACCCACTTTTTATAATTAATTTATTTTTTTTACTTTGCGGGGAGACACAAGCAAGCAAGATCTCTCAGTGATTTCTCTTGGAAATTTGTCAGGTTCTTAAACTCATTCTTGAGAAGATTTCTCTCTTTCTAACTCTCTCACATTGACTTGGCTAATTCTTCCACAGCGGCAGATGAATCACTCGGGGCAACCCGTTGTGAGCTTTTTACCTGAGATTCCAAGACTTCTTATTAGCATTCGTACCAAAGGTCTCTCTGATAAGAAAATGCTACTCAGAGAGGACATTTCCTAATTTAAATATCTTTTTAGAAACAACTTTAACTTGGTGGAACGTGTGCCTAATGAGATCTTTGAACTTGGTAATTACTATCGATTTTAATAGCCTTGCAGGTTTATTTAATTAATTCTTGATCAGCAACAATAGCCGAAACAATGTCAGTCTGTAGGTTTCTACGCAAGCTGAAAGGCGCATTTTCAGGGCATCAAAATTTGTAAGGTTTCTAAAACAATATGGATTAAGTCGAAAAAATATTAATTATGTATTATTTTTCAAAACTTCAAGAAAAAAATCAATTAAATCAAAATACGTACTTTTGAAAAAATGTTATCTAAAAATATTTATTTAAATTAAAACCTTTTTTTATATATTAACAAGGAAAGCTAACTTCAGGCGGAGCCGGAGTTGATATACCCTTGCAGATAATTTATTACTTATTAAACAACATTTTAATATTAAGAGCATAAATTACACGAAATACCCTGTTTCGCATATATGTTTATATGGAAGCTATCAGATATAGTTGTCCGATTTTAATGAAAATCTTAACAAAGTGCTCTTCTTGTGTAAAGAGAGCATGCATAATGTAAAATGTATGTAAAATGTAAAATACATACGTAAAATATGAATTTAGACCAATCTTTCCTATGGCAGCTATGTGATATATTAATCCGATTTCAATAAAATTTCTAAAATGTGGCTATAGTTATATTATAAAGGCACAAATATAGTTTCATTCGAATATCTTTAAAAAAAACCGAAAGTATGACAATTTTTCCAGATCGGTTCTATGGCCTATAGCTGCCAGATATAGTAGTATGATTCCGGCCGTTCCGACATACATACATATATACAGCTTGCAAAGGATATAAGACTATCCTGAAAGTTTCAGCCCGATAGCTCAAAAACTAAGAGACTAGTTTCCAACCGACAAACTGACAGATAGACAGACGGACATGGCTAGATCGACTCGGCTGGTGATACTGATCAAGGATATATATACTTCATTGGGTCGGAGATGACTCCTTCACTGCGTTGCAAAGATCATGGCCAAATTATAATATCCTCTGCAAGGGTATAATAATATGAAACTGATAAACCTTTCTTACTTCTTTGTTTTTTTAGAAATATTAATATTAAGTTTATTATCTTAATTATATCTTTATAAAGTCATAGAGGAACGTGCATAAAACTATTAGCAATCAGTGCAAATTTTATAGAGCTGGACTTCGTTATAATTCCTAATAATTTAGGTTTTCCATCGCATTTTCAATTTTGCTCTAATAACGCTCGCCAGCTATCGATTCTAATCAGCTTCCGGTTTAGTGTAATTGTAAATTTTTGCCCCTGTAAACAACCAACGGAAGTTGGAGCCCTGTGGCATGCAATCCGCTTCCTCCGTCACACTCTTCGGTCACCATCGTCCACTCTCCACTGGACCATTCCTCCGCCTTATCGAGCACGCACCTTTGACACGACCTTTTTTCGGTCTCTGATAACGGGATTCGTTAACGTATCGATGTTTTTTTTATTGAGTGAGTGCGTCGAGCACTGATGGTGACTACGGACGGCAATCAGGCACAACACCACACCACACCACAGCACACCACACAACACAACAAAACAAACAAAACAAATCAGAAATTTAAAAAAAAAACACTGTCCACAGAGCAGAGAGCGCACGGTGTGGAGCGGGATGAAGGAGGAGACAATAAAAAGCTGAAAACCGGTGGCTATCTCTGGTCAAAATTAAGCACAAACACAAACAAATCGCGAAGAACTGGCGGAACGCTGGGCTGGGCTCTGACCGCTCGGCAACGCATCGCCCCGGCAACTGAAGCCCAGCTTGGGGCCGGAGCAAGAAGCGGCGCCGGGTCCGGCAGCTGATAGCACCCCGAGGCAGCGGCTGCTCCTCTCTGATCCTCTCTCTCCCGCCGCGCGAACCGGTTTTCCCTTCCACTGGGCGGCAGCAGAATCGCAGCAGATTCGGAGAACGCAATCCGAACATTAAGCAAAAAAGAAGAAGAAAAAAAAAGCAAAAGCAATAGCAGCCTGCAATTAGCGAATTCTCCACTGGAAGTGGTGGGTGTAGACTACAGGATACCCCTTGAAATTGGCAGGGATGGGCACTTCGTTGCTCTTTCAGCTCTGAGATCTTTTCTGGTTATGCGCTTTGGGTTTCAAAAGCAAAAGTTTGCAAGTTTTCTGGTTGTGTGCTCTGCTTTTCAAAAGCAAAAGCATGCAATTTGCGAATTTTTCTTACGAAATGGCGTCTGCAGACTACAGGATACCCTTTATAATAAGCAGGAATGGGCACTTCTTGGCTCTTTCAGCTGATAGGGAGCTCATTTGGTTATGAGGTTTGGTTCGCAAAAGCAAAAGCATGCAGAAGCGAGCGCAGACTACAGGACACCGTTTACTAAAGCAGAGATGGGCACTTTGTCGCTTCTTTAGCTCCCAGTGAGCTCTTTTGGCTATGAGGTTTGGTTTGCTAAGGCAAAAGCATGCTATTAGCGTACAGGGTACCCTTAGAAATAAGCAGGGATGGACACTTCGTTGCTCCTTCAGCTCCTAGAGAGCTCTTTTGGTTGAGGTTTTGTTTGCAAAAGCAAAAGCATGCAATTAGCAAATTCTCCACCATAAAGAAGCGAGTGTAAAGTACAGGACCCCTAAAACTAAAGCATGGATGGGCACTTTATTACTCAATCAGATCCCTTAGAGCTAATTTGGCTTGGAAAATGTTAAGAAGCCAGGAATAAGCAAATTCTCTACTAAAAATTACGGGTGGGATGGGTACTTCATTGATCTTTTTTCTACAGAGACCTCTATTGCTTTTGTTTAGAGTCGTTGTGAGGGAGGAAATACCTTAATTAAGTTTTAATCGAGTTACAGAACTTTGACAGTAGGGTATTTCTTCCTATAAGGCTCCCACATTCATTACTCGTGCCCATTGATGACCTCACACCTTATTCGTATTTAGTATTATTGCATTAACTTAAAGCCACGAGTTTTATTAAAATTTGATCGCTTGGTTGGTGAGAAATCACAGATTTATGTATGCCAATTTTTTGGTGGTGGACTTCTAGGACATTATATTACAGCAGCTGATTATCGGGCCACACGATCCGTTCGATGAAGTCCAGGAAGGAGGCCACGCGTGTATAGAGACCCGGGGTCTTGGTGGCGCATCCAAAACCCGAGTTAATAATGCCCAGGATCGTGTAGACGCCATCCTCGATGTTCACCTCACGGATGAGGGGACCCCCGGAGTCGCCCTGGCAAGCGTCCGCCAGTAGCTTCTTGTCCGCCGCGCACAACAGTGAATCGATGACGCCCTCCTTAAGATTCCTCACGGCGCCGGGCTGCTCGGAATAGGAGACATTGCACTGGGACAGAGGCACCAGCTCCAAGGCAGCACGCAGCAGGATCTTGGATAACGCGCGCGCTGTGGGTGGGATTACAATAGAGAGAACATAGCTAAAGACATGACCGATCTCAGATCAAAGATCCTACTCACTGGTCACATTGAGAACACCCCAGCCGGCGACAAATAGCTTGGAGTCTAAGGGCGGATCCCTGGTATCCGTGTGCAGACAGGCGGGACGGATGTTATCCGTCTCGGTGATTTCGCTGGCCAGCTCCAGGACGGCCACATCGTTGTACTTGATGTTGGCCACATAGTTCGGATGGATGGTGACGTTCCGCTGAGGGGGGAACAAAGCGGTGAGTTAGCCCTACATTACAGACATCTTCCCCAGCCCCAAGCTCCTTACCACATTGACATCCACGTAGCTCTTGTCGGGCTTATCCACATTCACTGCCCCCAAGCGGACAAAGGCCGGCATCAGGCTTTCCGTGTAGACGCAGTGGGCAGCCGTCAGGACAAAGCGCCTGGAGATGAGTGATCCGCCGCAGCGGAACTCGAAACGATCGAAGGTCAGGAAGGCGATGGCCGCCATGTGGGGATAGACGCCGGGATCCACGGGAAAGCCGCCTACGATGTGGATGACGAGGCGGTTTTTGTTCATGTTCCTTAGCCGGTGCTCCTCCTGCATCCTTTTGCAGGCTGTGGAAATGAAATGGGGGTCAAAATAAAGGATATTTTTATATATTACTTGATTCTCACCCGCCACTGCTGGGCGATCCGTGGACTCATCGGATGACACATCCACACGAACAATGGGACCCCGTGGAAGCGTTCTTCTGGTCGTCGTGGTTGTGGTTGAGATTGTGGTAGAAGTGGTGGGGATCCGTGTGGGAGGACTGTTGAGGTCAAAGGGTTAAGTTTGGGATAAGTAGAGAGTAGGCAGCGATTTAAGGACTTATCTTACTGGGCAAACATTAAAGAAATCTGAAGAGTATAAGTTAGGAATGGCAGAAAAAAGAGAAATCGATCTTTATCCCATATTTGATGCGAAAGTCGATATATATAAATCGATATTTTAATGTTGCGATATACATACATGCGATAAATCTATATTTTTTATTCATATATCGTACCGGCAAAAAGGATTACGACACTTAAATAACATTTTTGTGATCTTTGCTTAATAATATCGAAATTTAACCATTCAATACGGTATTTTTCGATAACTATAATTTCGATTTATCAAAGTTTACGATATGTTCGACATGATATTGAGCGAGGTAATTTTGTAGATATAATAAATATGACTTTTCCTCTCGATATATTTACATCACTTGTATTCTGTTTGATTTATAGAACAATTAAACAACACTTTTCAGATAATTTTCGATAATATCGATATTAAAGCACTCAATTCGATTATTTTGATACTTAACATTTTGATATATTAAGGCTTACAATATGTTTTGTAGATATATAGATATATAGTTACATCCCCAGTATTATTTTTTATATATCGGACCAATATAATTGTGAAAAGAGACAAAAGACTAAAGAAATAATTTAAAGAACATTTTCTGATATTTTTCGATAATAATCGATAATATTGCAATACATACATATGTATGTACATATATGTGCGATAAATCGGACCAAAGACAAATACACAAAACAATTAATAACTGCTTTGGGTATATTTTGAAAATGATTGATAATATTGCAATATATACATATGTATATGTGCGATAAATCGATATTTTGTTTGATATATCGGACCAATGACAAAGAGACAAAACAATTAATAACTTCTTTGGGTATATTTCGATAATTATTGATAATCTTGCGATATATATATCAAGTCTTAAAATATTTTCCCATTATATCGATATGTTAAAATTAAATTCGATATTTTTCGATATTTTAAAATTCGTTATATCAATGTTTACAGTATTTTTGATAGGATATAAAGCTACATCATTTTGTCGATTTATCATATCAGACCTTTTCTTTCTATATACATATCTAGTGTATATAAATACATATATATCTGCTACCTTTTCGCTCTCCCCAGACTTACCCATTGGCACAGCAGGGTCTGGTGGGACAGCATATGATCTCTCCCCATACGGTCAGGCCACAGGAGGGCACATCGGTGATGCTGAGGGCGCCCGACTTGATGTAGCCATCGATCAGGGGCTCGCAGTCATTAATGGAGCGGCAGGTTCCGGGTATACTGCTGGTCACATTACAGGCATCGCCCGCTGCAAGGGAAAAGGGAATACAGATTAACCTCGTATTAAAGGTTACTCCATGGAGACGTACCCTTAAAGTCGCCCTGAGCGGAGCAGGCAATGGCGAACAGGACGAGGAGCACAGTTTCCCGGCTGAAAGGCAGCATCTTTAAAGAGCGTCCTTAAAGAAAGCAAACAGTAATGAGTATTTTCCATTTATTTAGTTAGTAAAATCCAACAAAGAAACTGGGAGCATGCCAGGCACTACAATGAGCCTGTTGTCAGTTGATTATAATATAGGCCCGCCATTGACCGACTTTTGATTATGTATATATATATATTGATAATACTGAATATGAAGTCATCCACTACACACATTACAGATACAATTAAAAAGTCATGCTGTACATGGGTTCGGGGTAAAGTGAGTCTAGGCAGGAACGACTATGATTTCTTGGAGATAGTATTTTAGGGAATTTCACCATCTTGCAGGGGACAGGTTGGATCCACTGATTCACCAGCCGCCCCTTTTGGGCATTCCGTGCTATATATGTTTTTCTATTATTTCTGTTTTTTTTTTGGGCTCCCGTAATCTCTCCCCTCTGTTGTCACTCATTGCTGATATCGAAACCCCACCGAGCCCCAAAATAACCCTCATTGATCCCGATAAGACGACGACGGGGGATTGGCCTGGCCTGTTCCCAAATTGTTTTCGAGTGGCGAAATGATGTTAGTGGCGGCGTTTTACCTATGTCTAGGTCCTGGTGGATATGGCTCGTCAGTGTCTAGAGTATATATGTATATAGTTCCTTATCAAGGGCGCACCTTTGGCACAGCCCTTACCAAAGCAGTAATCCCTTGATAACGGACGACGTATCGCTAATTTGCATGTGGTGATATGAAAATAACAAAACAAGCTGGCGGAACACGAAGCGGAGCTACAAAACCGGTGCCCACGGGCGGAGGCGCAGGCGGATCTGGATCTGGGATGTGGCGGGGCACTAAACGCGGCAGAATCTGACCGCTCGGTAACGCATCGTCGGAGCAACTGCTAATGCCACCAAGGCGGAGACTGAGATCGCCAGCCGATGATTATCATCATGATCATGATTGCTCCTCTCTCACTCTCGGACCGGTTTCTTATAGAATCTCCAGAGCTAGAAACGATCAGAGCCGAACCGAACAGAAGCTATGCCGCGAATGGGACAATATCATGAGCAATTTCTCAGCCAAGTGGAATTCATTATGCTTCTTTTGCGCCTTGTTAAACGAAAAAACCCAAAAAAAAAAACACTCCTAAGGAAAGCCAAGAGCCATGACTCAGTCGGACTTATGGCTATGATTTCGGGCTTGTGGGTATCACAGGAAAATCCACAATTCCCATTGGAACTCCGACTGCGGATGTTACCTAAGCCTTACAACTGGTATTACAAGTGTTTAATTTATGCGTGAATATCGTGAGTAAACACACACTCGTGTATATATAAAGATATATATATATATATTCGCAAGCTGAGATATATTTAGAATGCTCCACGAACTGTTTATACACTGGAGTAAGCCCATATTTAAACTTAAAAATAAATCGCATAAATAAGGGTAAGATAAGGTTGCTTAAAATCATATATATTTTATATCAGAACAGAAGTTCACATTACTTTATGGACAGTGGTGATCACAGACTGGACTCGCGAGGCGGCACAGAAGCACAGAATGTAAACAATGCACTAGAGCGGTTAGATTTAATTTTGTTACTCTACCTAGCTTTCTTTCTAGTTTTAGCTATTTTGTATTTAATATTACTTGAAAGGTTAGCTATATTTTTTTCTCATATCTAGCCACTTGGTTCTAAGTACTTCTTGCCATATCCATGCCTGGGCACCACTGCCTTAAGACTAACATACATTGAGGTTGACAGTATTTTGGCATACAACGTTTCACATTGGTAACTCTGGAAAAGTTTAGAGAAGTAGTTAGTAGCTGGCTCTCAAGGGAAGTACAGTCAGACCGACCAGTGTGGCCATAAGCTGACTCCTTCTTTACCAGTGTGACCATGCTGCTTAAGTTAAATCTGAGCATGGGGCACTCTATCCTCTCTTCTTCACTTTCCTTTCTATCTTACACTTATCCTAAGAGTACAGGCTTAATCAGATATTGTCCTAACTTAACCTAGATGACTACTAATGGTCGAGGCTCCTCCTCCTCCTGATACTTCCTACATGCTAATTCCGCTGCTCCTGCTCCACGAAGCGCCTGAACTGCGGACTCAGTAGACTGGTGTAGTACATCACCCGGCTCTCGCACTCGGTGCCCGTGGGCGTGGCTATGCCCAAAACACAGCGACTGCCTCCGGGTCGCACCAGATGGAGCACACTGCCCACGGCCGAGGGACAGGGTGCACAGGTGCTGGCGTTGGAGAAGCGCTGCAGGGCAGGCTCACCGCCCACCGGTGCCAGGCAAAGGTGTGAGCTGCCCAGCTCCTTTACGCCGCCATAGTTGGCCAGATCCTCGCATGCCCAGTTGGGGCGCAGCTGCATGGGCAGTTCGTACAGCGGGCAGTCGGTGGCTGGAACACAGAGAAGGTAGATGGTCAGGAGAGCGCGCTCCCTCTCTCCCTTGGAGGAGTATCTTTCCAGCTTTCACTTACCTTCGCCCTTGCCCCAGGCCACGGCCACCAGGGTGCCGCTCACCTGGAGCCGCGTCAGCTCGAACTGACTGCAGATGGGAGCCACACTCACATTGGCCGAGCTTTGCCGGCCCAAACGCAGGGGATCCTGCAGTCGGATGAGGGCCAGATCCTTTTGAAACTGAGCCAGACGCTGCAAGGGACACAGATTTAACTCCGGCCTGAATAAGATCCCCTTAGCAGCACACTCACCACAATGTCCGCCAGATAATCCTCGTCCACGTCCACGTCCCGCATGTCGGCCACCCCGAAAACGGCATGGCTGGGTCGCTCGCAGCCGGCGGCACTGAGCAGGAGCTGCGGGGTCAGCACCAGGGCGGAGCAGTGATGCAGGTGGCCATCGAAGGCGGCATTCGGATGGGCCAAGGCGGCCAGGTGACGGTAGTGGGGCAGCAGTGCATCCGCCCGGGCAATGACCGCCGCCTCCAGGGGATCCGACTGTGACTTGGTCTCCGAGGAATCCTCAGGCAGGCCCAGACGAGGTCCGGTTTGGGCACGCGGCGCCAGCGGTAGGTTGAGGGGACAGCAGATGATCTCCTCGTGGGTTCCATCGCGACACGTCGTCACATCCTCGTCCCTCAGCCGGCGCTGGGACAAGAGCGTGTCCACGCTGGGGCAGGCGGACACGCCGCGGCACTGGCCCTCGTACAGCGGAGCGGTGCACTCCGCTCCCTCGGAGGTGTCGCGGAAGGTGATGCTGTCACGCGTCGGGCGTAGCGGTACGGGTGCCTGGGATTCCTGGACATACTCCTGATCCGTCTTGAAGATGGACATCCAATCCTCGGCGACTGCTGGAGCAGGTGTTGTCGTGGTTGTCGTGGTGGTTGTTGTCGTTGTCGTGGTGGTGCTGGTGCTGGTTGTATCGGCGGAATCAATGCGCACTGGACTGAGGGCATCCTCCACGGGACAGCAGATCTTCTCGCTGCGACTGGTATAGCCGCAGTTCATCACGGTCTGGATGGTGAGGCGTCCCTCACGGAGATGCGAGGGCAGGGTCTCGCAATCTTCCAGGACCTGGCAGCGACTGCGGTAGTTCACCGTGGGACAGGGGTCACCCACTGCAACGAAGATCAATGTCAATGTCAATGGCGTATTTAATTAAACACTTAGGTAAACTAGCATAAATTATAAATAATTAAAAACAACACAAAAAAAGATGCAATATATGTGGAATTCATAAATATTATAGTACGCAAGGGATTGCTATAAATCTATACTGAATTTATGGTTACAAAACAGGGATGCCCACAGCCATGACTCACGAGTAACCACACAATGTAAACAATGCACTATAACGTTTTAATTTTGCAGCTTAATCTAGACACTTTTAGAGTTAAATATCTTTGTTTTTAGTCACAGCTATTTTTTAATGCAAAAATGTTAGCCATATTCTGTCTCATATCTAGCCAATTTTGTTCTATTTCTTACTCACACAATATCACAAATAATATAATAAATCTAATAAATCAATTTAAGAGTTAAATATCTATCTTTTCACTCTTATCTATTTTTAATGCAATATTACACAAAATGAGAGCTATTTTCTAACTCATATCTAGCCACTTGGCATAGAAAAGAAGGCTCTTAAGACTTTAGACTCCAAGCTATATATATAATACAATAAAATATAGATAAAATATCATTAAATGAAACATATGTATGTTTACGAAGATCGATGTGTTCAAACGGAGATCATTTCAGATAGCAGAGTATATATATCAATAGCTTTAAGTCTTCTGAGATATACATATATGTACATATATCTTAGAAGACTTGAGTCTATTGAAAATTGATTGATGTAGATGAATTGATAAATAATATGTATGAGTGACTGAGCAGACTAGAGATAAAAAAGATAATTGACAACAAGAAAAAAAGTATGACAGATCCATTTGAGGGAAATGTTCGTTATGTTTGGGCAAAGTAGTTTGTTGTAACCATGTTGTATGTGTCTCTCGGGAACATCCTCCTTATAGTGTATATGTATCTTACGCACCCTCCAGATTGAAGTAACCCCAACTGAGGCCCAGACAGAGGCTCGACAAGATCAGGGCTGATGCCAGGCCCGACTTGCCGCGACGTAACATGGCTCGTGGTGATCGCTCTCGTTGCCAATGTTGCTGCTGCTGTTGCTGCTCTTATTATTGCCTCACTATCGTTTATTTATATTTATTTATATATATTTTTTTTGTTGCCCCTTCTCTGGTGATGGTTCTTCTCAAACAAACTGACCGATCGACGGCGCTGCTGGCGATCAACTGACAGCCGGGATTGGCGACGACTCTCAGAGCTAGCGATCCGGAGCTGGCGGCAGGGCTTCCCCTCCACCTCCAACTGGTTCAACGATCGATCGACACAGAGAGGGAGAGATCGAGAGAGAGAGAGAGAAAGAGTGATAGAGAGAGGTAGAGAGAGAGAAAGAGAACAGAGCGGATCTCAAAACGCGGAACGCATAAGCGAGGTTGGCAAGGCGGTTCCAATATGTTTGAGTCGCCGCAAATCGGTAAAGTTAGTCACTGGTCGTGAGGGCTTTGGGTGAAACCCCAGCAGGGAGAGAGTGTTCCTAGTGGTTGGTGGTTCCCACTAAGGTCAATCGTCTGTCTACCTTTGGGTCAAGTCAGTACTAGGCAGTCTTGGAGAAACATGTATTTATTATAAGTTAGCTCATAACTGACAGACATTGACTTCGGGTTACTGAAGGAAAGTACAGTGCAGTATTTACTAGTGTGGCCAGCTTTTTATGCTTCCAACAATATGACCTTTCTGTTAAAGTAAAAGCTGTTTTAACCGATCATAGTAGTCACTTATGCACAATACCTTTAAACATTAGTTAATAAAGTATATATACATTTTACTAACGATTCAGATAGAGCATCCTCTTCTGACTCTAAAGCAAAGTACGATACAGTACTCATCATTGTGGCATGCTGCTTGTAATATCAACAGTGTGACCATTCTGTTAAAGTTAAAGCTCTCATACCGCCTGGATGCTACTCCCAAGTACGAAGTAGCTCATTCAACGCTCTTTCAAATGTTATTAAATACATTTTGATACATTATACAAGCGACACTGACATTGGCATCTACTTCCTGACTCAGAAGAAAAGTACAGTACAGTACAATACTTAGTAGCGTCACCAGTGTGACCATTCTGTTAAAATAAAAGCTGTCATAACCTAAGAAAAATGATTACGGTGGGAAGACCTGCCTTAAAGTAATACGCATAACCTGCCCAAGTACGTAATAAATGCAACAGCTCATTACAAAGCTCTTCCTTTATCATATATAAAATATTATATATTTTACAAGCATATATTTCACTTTACATGGAATGACTACTAATGGGTGCCATGGATAAAGTCGAGCACCTCGTGGTTCAGCAGACTGGTGTAGTACAGCCTCGGTCCGGAATGGTGGCAATTCCCAGTGGTCGGCGTGGCCACTCCAACCACACAGATGCCTTCGTCCGGCAGAACTGCATGGAGCACACTGGCACTTCCGCGCAAGCACTGGACGCAGGCGCCCGGCGCCGCCCTCGGAGGATTTATGGGCTCCACGCACAAGTGGGTAAGCTGGCTATCGATGCCCCTGATCGAGTTGTTCAACTGGACGAGACACGAACTGAACTTACGCAGCGACACCTCCATCTCGAACCAATCGCAGTTCTCCTCTAAATAAACATGACGATGAGACTAGGAAGGAGATCAAAGTAAGAAGTCAGAAGACTCACCCCCTAGCTGGGAGAAGCCCACCGCCACCAGACGCCGGGCTCTGTCCATATCCTGCTGAGAACAGATGCGGGCCACAGACTCGTGGCTGTAATTACCATTCAGCCGGAGCAGAAAGAGATCGTTATTATCCTTGTAGTTGTTATAACCCTGGGAAATCAAACGAAGATTGAGCTAGGATTCGTGGTGACTCTTCAGACACACCGCACCGTAATCTGCAGCGGCACCTTGTAGGGCTTAGCGAGGCCCAGACGAGCGCGATTGGGTGACGTCTCCATGTGCCTCAAAGAACCACCGCAGAGGGCGGAGGTCAGCACAAAGTTTGGCCGCACAAGCACGGCTGTGCAGCGATAGATATTCCTGTCCAGGGTTCCGGACCGCAGGAAGCGTAGAGCTGCCAGGTGGGGATACTGCCGGGCATTGTGCTCTTGCTGGAAATTCAAAGGCATGGCCGGAGTAGGCTGCTGTAAACTGGAATTCTGAGGAGGTTGGTTGGGACAACAGATGAGTCCCTGGGCCACATTGCATGGCACCACTTCCCCTCGTTCTAGCGTCTTGTGGATGAAGTGATACTCGATGGTGGGACAGGTCTTCATGCAGCGGCTCTCGGGATAGGTCTGCATGTAGGGGCAGGGAGCGCCCTCTGAGGGAAAGGAGATATATATATATGAGTTAGGGGTTCTTATCCTCCTAGGGTATAGAAACCTTCCAGGGAAAGCTCTGCCCTTTCAGCTGCGCCCCAAGGCACAGTCAGTGTCGTCAGTAGAATCAGCAATCTCCAAGCCATGATGCAGCCGCTCTAACATTCCACACACAACTGATGCATTATATTCCCAAGCCAAAGATTAAGTCTGGCTTTATCAGCTGCCCCCCACAATCGGTTGAGTACAGTGAACTCCACGGAGGAGAACACAAAAAAAAGTATATTGCATGAAATCGAGAATATTCTTCACTCCGATTGGATGTGTTTCTTTGATCCAATTCCCTGGCGTTATCTGGCCACATCACATGGGGTCCGAACATTCTTTCAATTAGCCAAGAACGAGGATGACGCAGTTGGCCACAAGCTGGAGAAACCCAATAAGAATGGGGGGGTTCGATAAGGCCACCACAGCCACCTCACCCACCACAGCCTGGAGAAGCATATATGATGTTTACTTTCAGTTCAGATAAGCGAAACAATTATTTGTGGATTTGCACAGGAATCTGTTTGGTTTTGTTTTGTTTTTTGTTTTTTTTTCTATTTCATTCAATAACATGTGTCTAGAATCTAGGGCTAATAATACTCTCGAGGATTGGGAACATGGGGGCGATGGGCTGGAGTTTATGATCACAGTTGGGTTCCAAGCGAAACTTTATTGTTGCTGAAAGAGTGTTCTAGGAGAAGATCAACGATCAAAGAGCAGAGAGCAGGAAGCTGGTAGCTGGTAGCTGGTAGCTGGTAGCTGGTAGCCTGGACTTAGTATCCATAGATGAACGTCTCGTAGACGAAGCTCCTGGTCAGATTGGAGGTGAGTAGGATCTCGGCATTGGTCTGACCGATGCCGCCCTTGGTCAGATAACCACCGGCATCGTCCGCCGTCATGTCCACATACACCTCGATGCAGGTGAGCGTGACACCCGTGCTGGCTCCAGCGGGATAGCTCATCATCACCTCGATATCATTGGCGCTGGCGAAGCTCTCGTCGTCGTAGTGGTTCACAATCAATCGGTCGCCTGCGAAGAACACACACACACATAAGTCCTGGGGTTGGGTCTTGGGGAAGGAGGACCACCTCCTCGCACGCGTACTCACCCGATGTGCGCTCGCCCGAGGTGAAGACAACATTACCCTTGGAGTGCTTCACCTTGTTCATTTCCTGGAGCTTAACATCCGGATTGAGGCTGGTGTAGCGCGTGTCATCCGTCACGGGCGTGATGTCGGTGTAGTAGAGATCACTGGCCCGGGCATGGGGCAGTCCCGTAACAGTGGTGGTGGCCGATACGAAGCCCAGGACCAGGCAGATCATAAGAAGCATTCTCGAAGTTGCACACACAGAGATCACCAGGAAAACACACAATAACAAAAAAAAGAAGAGAGCGACAATAACCAAGTTTGGAAACCCGGAATCACGGGGGTTTTAACTCCTTCTAAATGCACTATACGGCCGCTTTACGGATTTTGGCTTGTGCCGGGTACGGTGTACCGCTTATATACGGCCAAACCTTATCGGCGGTCACTCCCCTGATAAGGCGGGCCCGACAACTGAACGATAAGCCTCGGAAATGGCCATGTCAGTTTCGACAGGCCGCACTTAGCCCGCACTCACAGACGCAGCCATTAATTGGCTATAATTTTCGTGATCAGTTCCTATAAATAGGCCACGCCAGCTTACACTAATCGATGGCGGCCATATCGCTTGCGTGCACCGACTTGTTGCGGATCGCGTTGAGTCAGAGTGGAGTGCTATTCCCATAGCACCCAAGCACCCACACGACGTCATCGTCATCGGATTCACACTTCCGTCTCCTCTGGGCGGAAGGCCGGCCCACTGGCCTTATCTATTACGAGACCACGATCAATTTCCTCGCACAGTGGTGGTCAAAAGTACATTAACTTCCGTTGTGGGAGGAAAAGGGTAATGTGTTTTCAGGAGAAATGTTAGAGATATTCATTGCTAAGTTTCTCCATATCATTAGACAGGAAATAAAGCCATAGCAGTATCCAATTTAAATAAATAATATATATTATTACATTATTTAATTATAAATATATGAAAAAATAACAAAGTTAAATCATATTATTTAATATATATTATTATATATTATTATATATATTTGCATCATCATATTTTCATCATATTCTCCTACTCCTGTTCACTTACCTATCCTTCCTATGTCAGCTTTATGGTATGGTGGTTAGGTAGCTATATCTAACATATAAGTGGTAATTCCCCTTTATGATATATGTGCGTACTACGTAGTCGTTCCATTTTTATAACAATAAGCTCGTAATTCTAAAGTCATAAAAAAATTGCGATATCTTGGAGTAAATGAAAAGATGTTGAAAAACAACAAGGTATAATCTTTTCCTATATACTTTTGTTTCTAAGACAGCTAAAAGATATTGTGGTGTGATCCGATGTATGGTATACATAAATTTATATATGTACAATGTACATTGTACAATGTATACAATATAAATATACATACATATATTTACATATATACATTTATATACATTGCAGGTAGCAAGGAGTTTCATCTAGTTATCTATGAAACTTTGAAAGAAGTTTAAGTTTAGTCTGTTTCTAGACTATATCGACATGGCTGTTGTTGCGGATATATACGTTATAGATTCAAGTTTCAGACTTCCCTGCAAGATTATAATAATTGATCTCGAACCAAAAATCTGATAAAATTTAAATGGGGTTGAGATGTTTCGAGTAGTCTAGGCAAAGATATTTAAATAACAAGATGCGTAACGACCATACCTTAGAATTGTCATGTGCATGCAGATTTTTCTGCTAGCGACGAAAATCCCGCTCTCTCCGCTCTCACAAGTTAAGAGCGTAAACAAAAAAAAATAGAATGCGAGTAATAAAAACAAGCGAGTTCATATGTGTGCGTACAGATGTAGAATAGGTGAACATACGCACACACACAGTCACACGGCTCACGGTAGAATAATATAAGGTAATGTTAATTTTTAGGACTCTTGGACTCTCTTTCTAGCGCATGTCTCAGAAAATGCTTAGAGTCCTCAACAAAGCTGATGAGACTACCCAATATAGGTATATCAAAGACGCATTTTTTACTTAGATGCCGCAAGCAATACGATTTTCTTACACACACACTTTTTGAGCTGGACCCAGCACTGGGTACATGCACTGTGGTCATAGGCTGAGAGAGTCGCTTCCTTGTAGTTATACAGCGCCAACCGATGACTGTATATGTGTACACGTTTTCTCACGCATTTTTTATCTGTAGGGACACATGCAAACGCGTTCTATTTTTCGCTTTTTGCGCTCTCTACTCTGTGAGAGCGGAGAGAACGCGATTTTTGTCAGAAACAGAAAAATGGCCTGCATATGGCAATTTAAATCAATGGTCGTTACACATCTTAGCAGTACTAACGTCTTTGGTTTTATCATGGTTTTGCTCTCTTTGACTTTTAAAGCCACATTTCAAGAGAAACAGGAGCCAGGTATTGCTTGTATTGTATTCGTATTGCTTGCAGCTCCTTGATATTATATTTGTCTTTGGTCTAGGGAATATATAGAACACCAAAAATGATGTCAATGTCAATATGAAATATATTAAGATATACTCAAAAAATATATATACTAGATAAGCCAAGTTGGGCTAATCACATGCAGGTGGAGTTCTGGTAATTCTCTCACTGTTCCACATCGATTGGGATCGCTTTGGCGCGTGTTTGTTTGTTTATTCGAACGCTGGCTGGCAATCTTGGCCTTGATATGCATATTGGCGCACAATGGCAAACAATCTAATAAGCAAATAAAGCCCTATCAACAAAGTCAATTGCCTGTCTACGCAACATAACATCTCAGCCAGACCCAGGGCCAGACCCAGGGCCAGGGCCAGGGGCGTTGCTGGCACGACTGACGTAGTTGGTGGCTGGTCGGTGGCTTCCCCGCCCCCGACAATAGTTATTCAATTCAATTCATAACTCTCCGCTTGTGGCGGAGAAAGTCCCCTCACCACATGCGGTTGGTTATTCCCTTGCAGCTTCCGAAGCTTCTGAATCCATCCCACAAAGCTGTGAATCACTGGGGAATTCCTTGGGAGATTCGACTAGATAGCGAACAAAAAAATGTCGGGTGAGGGTGTATTTTTAGAAGACAGTTTAGAAGAGAGTGCGTCAGAATGTGTGAATTTATGGCACTGGCTCCGGTTCCGACTCGGGGTATCACACGCTTTCCATGACGACCCCTCCTCGATGGGAATCGGAATCTATGCAGGTGAGTGCCTGGCCCAGATTTATGGCTCTGGGCTTTTATGTCATCGGGTTTTCGGTTCGAGTGGAAGGCGCGTGAGCGACGAAAACAATTTGAAATTACTCGAGATTAGCCCCGAGGGGATATGATATATGATCTACCAGTGTCCAATGTCAGGGGCCTTCTCCTACTTCACACTGAGCGAAAATGTGGATGAAGTCTTGAGGAATCTCCTCTAATATAGGGACTTACCATCTCCACTCCCTAAATGAAACCATTTCCTTTGCTTAATTATAGTCACAGATGTTCATTTATATATATATATTTTGGGGAAGACAGATAACTTGAGAGGGGATTGCTTAGCGTAGGGTCTAGTCCTTCTGGCCGTAGTACATAGCCTGGTAGGAGAAGTTGCGGGTATTGCTGGCCTCCAGCACAATCGAGATGAAGCGCTGACCAATGCCGCCGCCCACCACATAGGCACTGCCATCGTTGCTGTCCTGGGTGCACAGGATCTCCACGTAGGACACAATGGCGCCAGCGCCCTGCTCCGGATAGGTGAGCTGCAGGCTCACGTCCTGCGATCGCGGATACTCAAAGGTGTCGGCTCCCTGGGCCACCAGTTGGTCGCCTGAAAGTATGCAAGAGTGGGAGGGTTAGTGATAGGTGCCAAACGAAGTCTACTCTCCAGCGGCTGGGGGACTCACTAGGAATACGGGCACCCATGTTGTAACGCACGGTCTGGCTGCCAACGCGGGTCTGCTTCTCCATGCGGCGCAGCTCCACGCCCGGATGCTGGGCGGCAAAGGCACGAATATCCTTCACCACCTTAATCTGGGAGCGGACACTGCTATCCACAGGCAGGGTGCCGGCAGCTCCTTGGGCCACCAGGCAGCCCAGCACGGCGGCGGCGGCCAGCAGGATCAGGCTAAGCTTGGACATCTTGGGTAAAAGTGGGTAGCTGGTAGCTGGTTGCTGGAAATATATCTTGGCAATCACGACTGATTGAAAGTCACGGAATGATGGCCAAGGTTTGGCTTCCACCCCGTTTTATAGCGCGCTCTTATCTGGGGGCCCCCCTTTTGCCAATTTCAAGTGGCACCGCGGTGACAACGTCTAATCCAGGACCGGGAAAGAGAGCACCACTGATAGTGGCAATACCCTGCCTTGCTTTTGGGCCCTCCAGATCGTGGGGTTTCTGGCGGTCTCTGCGCTGTTCCCTCCCCAAAAGGGTAGCGTACTTCCAGTTAGGGTAACAATAATAACACCGATAAGAGCTTCTTTCCACTTCACTCAATTAAATTGAACAATTTTGGTGTTATTGCGCTCTCGGATCTAATCATCCCGCCTCCGGCCTCCGGCGGCTGTGTGTGTCGGAAGATAACACCCCTCCCAGCTGGGAGTATTTTGGTCTGGCCCCAACGTAAACAGTGGTCTGTCTCTTTTTTGCTCTGGCTAGATCTCGTCGTTGATTAAGGCCACGCCACAGGACTGACGGACGTGACACCTGCGACGGCGTCTCTAGTGGACGGACAGCGACGGCATGATCAATTTTGGGAAGAGAGCTTCCCGGAATCTTATCGCCAGTGGACTTCCCTGGAAGTGGGCCATTGAAGCAACCGATGCCCCAATCGGTACGGCATCGATATTGTTGTTGATTCGATTAAACAATAAGTTCTGAATCATTTGCTCAAATTAGGAAACACTTCAAGTTCAATACTCTAAGCAAAATGGGGTTCCCTAGCTATGATATCGAGCTGTTTCAATTCAACAAGGAAACCCTCATCAGTAACAGGAAGGGCTTGACTTAAGCCACATAAATAAGCCACATAAAAATAAAGAAAGCTCATACACACCTGATCATATTAAAAGGTATACATATGTACATACTCTACAATTAAAAACTGGTTTCAAGCACCTTAAATATTTAAAGTAAATTCATTTTGTTCTTTTTCTATATTGTTCACCCCAAAGACGTTTTAAGTAACAAGATGCCGCACGCCGAACCATTTTTTTGCACACGAGTACTTCATACTGGCTCTAGAGTTAGCTCTAGGCTTGTTTTATTACTCACACATGAAAGCACATTTTTTTTTTTCATTTTTATGCTCTCACTTTATGAGAGAGAGAGACAGCGCGTATGGCTTGCTTATGGCAATCCGAGTATATGGTCGTTACGCATCTTGTTATTAAAGCATCTTTGGTCATACCGTGTTTAGAAGGTTAAGGAAGAGAACCTTTGTATATTAGAGCTTTTCCTGAAATTGTAAGTGTGACCACACATTTCAAATAACCATAAAATAGGTACTTTCTCAACAATATTAAGTAAATTATTTTGAAATTAATTGCTATTAAAGAACATTTCGAATCATTTCTATTAGTATATACACATAGATATTCAATTTTTACTACAACACAACACTCCCCCTATATAATCAAGAGTAATCAATCAAAAATAAGACAAGCCAAAATTGGTTTAGAAAATATTTTGATAAAAATTCCCCAAATGATGAAACATAATCATTTCGCTGATACCCTAACCCCTAGGTGATTATGTTATATAGGGATAGCCCCTCCTAGATATGTATTTTTTCTAAAATAAAATTAACCTTAAGAGTCCTTCAATACAAAATTCTGCACAATTAGCTCTAACTTTGCAAAAATAAGCCAAATCTATTTAAACTTTTGCCAATTTCTTAAAAGTTCTCATAATTTATTTTTTAGGGGAAAGCCTAGTCAGAAAACTTATAGAATAATTATAATTCTTGAACCTTGCATTGTATCTGTGACCTAAAACATTAAAGCTGTCAAAGGCCATTGTATGTACATGAAATTATGAATAGAGTTTGTGCTCTAAGAATTCGTAGACGTGTTCAAGAAGCCAACCTTTTAGGACGAAGTATACGGAAGATACTACATATACGCACTTTAAATATAACGATGATACAAACCTTTAATAAGGATCCCAAGGCAGGGTAGGATAAGTTTGGAAGAAAAAGTGGAATAACATTTTAGTTAGTGATGAAACAAATGTTCATTTATAAGTAAATGATTATTAAGGAAAGGTACGATGCCCTAAGAAAAATTAATTTCATCCAAGATTTACAAAACAAAAACTGTCTAACATGGAGGGTGCTCTTCTTGATTAGGCGTAGGTCCCATTTTCAGGGATACGAATAGAATATCAGCTAAGAAATGTCAATTCATATTGGAAACAGTTATGTTCTCTTATTTTCAAGAATTAGTATTCTTTTAATATTCTTCAGGAAACAAATTCTATAGTCAAAATTCATATAGTAAACCACAACCCCAAGGGAAAATAATCAACGACAGGATTTTTTTTTACAAGATAAAGTGTTTAGAAAACGTGTTTATTTCTATGCTATTATTCAGACTTATCGATACCTCTAGAGTTACACTTGAATGTAAAATATATGGTATTTAAAAATCCAACTCCCGCGCAGCGTACTAGCAACGATCATTAGTTGTCGGCAATATAACGACTACAATTACCGGGTATACAAAGAGAAAGAGAGAGCGCTTTACGGAAATTAAGACAATAAAAACGTAAAAAAAATATATAACTTGAATATGCAGCCGAGGCGAGGCCCGGAGAGCTCCGCTCCGCTTCAGAGACGCTCGCACTCGGTTGGGATTGGATAAGATTGGAATTTAGTTTGGAATGTGGCAGTATAGAAAACTTAGGGTTAGTTGGAGTTACAGGCTACGGTTTAGTACATCGATTTGTGTTTGTTTGTTGGCAATCATAAAGCAAAACCATATTCTGCGTTCTAAATATCCTCACATTATCTTCATCATCATCATCATCATCATCATCTATTGCACTCGATTCGCAGACGACTGACTCTGTCCCCCTCTCATTCGCGTTCACACATCCTATAACTATCGCACTGTCTCACTCATTCGCACGAACATAACAAGGGCGGGGGCGGCATGGAAATCCCCCAAGCATGGATCCGGTTACCCTTTTTTCTTTTTTAATTTAATTATTTTTAAATTTAACTGAACACTATGGTATATATGAGATTCTTTGATTGAAAGTAGCATTAGTTAGGGAAATGTGATGTGTTCTTTTTTCTTTTTGTTTTGTATTTTATCAAAGACGCTTTGTTTGCTAAGATGCTGGACCCAGCACTGGGTACAGGCACTGTTGTCATAGACTGAGAGTCGCTCTCTTGTAGGTATGTAGCGTTAACCGACAACTGTATGTGTGTACACGTATTCTCACGCATTCTACATCTGTAAGCACACATGCAAGCGCTTTCTATTTTTAGATTTTTACGCTCTCTACTCTGTGAGAAGAGAGAGAATGCAATTTTTGTCAGAAACAAAAAAAATGGCTTGCATATGGCAATTCAAATGTATGGTGGTATACCCATCTTAGTAATTCCAGCGTCTTTGATTTTATGCTAGGCCTAGCCTTGAAGGGACACTACCCCTTGATATATAATATAGATTTGATCGCTTACTCAATTTGTTCCTTCCAATATAGTTAATAGGGCCTGTCTCTGTCTGAATATTTTATGCTTTCAAGATTTACAATCTAGACGGAAGAGCCATCGTTACCAATTTGTTGTACAAAATCGGATTTCCTAAGCTTTAATAATATCATTCGCCAATCCTTGGCATTTAATGCCCTTGAGGAGGGTCCGGATCCTAATATCCTAATACATCCATGGGATTTCCATGCAGCCGCCGCAGTGCCTGTGTACAGTGCGTTACAAAAAATGCTTACATGTATATATCTGTATGGTTTCTTATGTTTTTTTTCTGTTTTTTTTTTCTGTGTATATACTTGTTTGCGTTACAAATCCAACAACAATTCCTTTTCTCATTTTCACTAAATTGCTTTTGTCTAAAATATCGCCCCCTGCCCCGGCTGAAACCCTTGTGATCCGTCCTGTGATCCATCCTGTGATCCCTCCTTTGATCTTCCTTCTGCTCCGCCTCCTCTCCTTCCGCTGGACTTACCAGCGCGGGCGTATCTCCTTGAACCACCACTGCTGGTAGCTATCATTGACATCGCAGTGGCCCAGGGCCAGCTGCTGGGTGGCCGGATGCAGGGCCATGCACTTCTTGTGCACGCGATGCATCAGGTGCTTCGTGTGCTCGTTGTACTGCCAGGGACCGTCCACAGTGCCCAAGCGGCAGACGGCCAGCTTGATGCCTTGCCTATCGGCCTCCACACAGCGCTCGCCCACGCCCAGCTGTCCCGCGGCATTGAGCCTGACCAGTTGGTTATTTCCGCCGCCATGGCAGTAGGTGAGGCCCATAATGGCCGGCGGCTGGTGGCCCATGGAGTCCAGACAACCATCGGAGGCCACCGAGCGCAGCTCGCCCCAGTGGAGATTGGCCGGCAGGCCCGGGAACTTGTCATACACATCGTAGGCGATGTGATCCATGAACCACTGAAAGCTCTTGCAGTTGAGGCGCTTCTTCAGGGCCAGCTGCTCGCTGATGTCGCCCATGTCCAGGTAACGGGCCAGCGGCTCGCGCGTATAGAAGTACTCCTTGTGCGTGTCGTCGAACCAGGTCTCGATGACCCGCTTGTAGTTGATCGTGATCAGGGGGCCCTTCTTTTTGCTGGCCAGCTTGCCGAAATTGTAGGGCATGAAGCCGCGATAGACGTGGCCCACGCGGGAGCAGGGCACCCACTCGATGCTGCCGCCGCACTGCCAGATCTTGAAGCTCAACTCAAAATTCTCGCCGCCCCAGACCAGCAGGCCCGGGTCGTAGGCGCCCAGCTCCAGGAAGTACTCCCTGTTGATGGCGAACAGGCCGCCGGCATGCGTGGGACTGCGATAGGGCTCCGAGTTGTGGGGCCTGCGTCGTTGCTCGCGGCGCGGCACCTCGTTCTCCTTGTACAGCATGCCCCACTCGAAAATGCCGCGGAAGTGGTTATCCGTCCCGTACACGGGCCTATACTCGAAGTTCTTGTGATCGATGCCATCGATGATGGGCACGGTCATCACGGTGCGATCGCGGTAAATGGGCGCCAGCATGGGCGGCAGCCAGTTGATGTTCACCTCGCAGTGAGCGTCCAGGAACACGATCACCTCACCTGGGGGGCAGTAGAAAGGACTTTAGCAAGGTTTCGCAGGGTAATAGAGGTATTTCTGGACTTATTTGTAAAAACAGGGTTGGGCACTGTATGTTTAGCAGGGAGCATGAGAAAAAACAGTACCCTTAAGGTTATAACAACACGATCAGCACACTTACGGGTGGAACAAAGGATTTTAAAAGGTTCCGATTGGTAATAAAACTTATCTTTTGCTGTATTTGAAAAAGCCAGGGTTGGGCACCGAACGCTAACCAAGGAACGCAAGAAAAAATGACCCTTAATGCCATATAAACACAATGACCTCACCTGGGGGCAGGATAAAGGATTTTAGCAGGGTTTTTCATAGTTCAAAAGGTATTTTGAATATATTTGAAAAAAAACAGGGTTGGGCACTGAATGTTAGGCAAGAAGCGCAAAAAAGGTACCTTTAATGTCATAAAAACAGTTACGAGTAGGATAAAGGATTTTAAAACGTTTACCCTTAAGGGTATAAGAACAAGATGACTTCATCAGGCAGGATAAAGGATATAAGCGGGGTTTTGCATTAGAATAAAACTTATTTTTCGCTATGTTTCAAAGAGCCAGGGTTGGGCACTGAATGTTAAGCAAGCACCCTTACTGGGTGGTCATATTAATCGAGAAAATCAAAATGAAAGCCCTCCGCCACGGCATGTGCATTTTGTTTGTGTAAACCCTAGCGCGCTATGATTTTTTCCCTCAATTTTAATGGTGCGAAGTCAGAGCTAAGGGAATTTGAATGATAGACTATCACGTTTGGGTTCTTAATCATTTAACTTGTGGTTTGGTGAGTCAAAGAGTTCACAAAACGTGGAATTTTATCATATGGAATTCTTTGAAAAGAAACCAAACTGATGTGGCTGTAGATTTTATCTTTACAAGACACGTTCGTCGATCCCATGATATTATATCTTGATCTAAGATTACTAACTCTTTGACTCTCTTTTCTCATATAATACTTTCAGCAAATATATACACACCTGTTGCCTCCATGGCTCCCCTGGATCGCGTCCGGATGAGGCCTTCGCGCTCCTTGTTCCTGATGATCTTGACCAGGCCCTTGAACTGCAACACATACTCGTCCAGCTTGGTGCGCAAATTCTCCTTGTCGGAGAAGTCATCCACGAGTATGATTTCGTGCAGCATGTGCGAGGGCGAGCGATCTATCACCGAGTGCACGGTGCGCATGAGCACCGAGAATCCCTCGTTGTGGAAGACAATGATGACACTGGTGCGCGGCAGATCGAAGGGATAGTCCCAGTGGCGGCACTCCTCCAGTCGCGTGTCCCGCACCGAACGATGCATGGAGATCTCGTCGGAGCAGGCGATATTCATGCCGTACTCCATCTCGGAGGCATCGGCCACATGCTTCTTTTCCGGCGACAGGCTGTGGGCCTCGCCGTTCTCCCCGGGGCCGGTACGTGCCTGGAGGTCTTTGGGCTCAAAGTTGCCAAGGCCTGGAAATGGGGAATATTGTCAGAGTGTGAGAATGAGAAATGCGAATGCGTGTGCAAACCTGCAACAATTGTTTAAATATTGTGCTAGCCTTTTGTATACCCTTGCAGGGGGGAATTATAATTTGGGCTTAAACTGGGCTACGCATTAAGTGTAGGGTTTTAGGAACATTAACTTGGTTTAGCTTTCTGTTTCTCAGCACATATCTGGCTTATACTCTTACTTAACTGAACAAAAGCGAAAATACTAAACGTGTTTATTTTGTATTTTTGCGAGAATCTTCTTTAAACATCTTTCTTTGAAATTTAATGAGTTTACCCCGAGGCTATGTAGGTAAGTTGTCATTAAATAAGGTTCATTGACATAATAGATTTGCATTTTTGTGAGTGAGAAATAAATTGATAGATAGAGAGATGGATTGATGGATAGATAGATAGATAGAACGGTAGATATATAGATCGATAGATATATAGAGAGATATATAGATCGATAGATATATAGAGAGATAGATAGATAAATAAATATGTGCCGACTCGCGTATCAGAGCTTTGGGCACCCCTGTTTTAGATCTATATGGGTTAACCCTGTGGCTTTATAAATATTTTCACATTATAAATATTTACTTGCTAGAGAAGACATCTTAAGACATCTAAACAACTAAAGCCTGTCTCACAGATATATAAATATATTTATTATTTTAATATTTAGAAGAATACTGCATATACTTTTTATGTTTATGAATTTTACACCTGAGAACTATTTGGAAAGTTTAAAGAACGATTACTTGTAACTAGTACAAGGTTCTGACTTTATAGATATTTTAAATAAATAAATAAATAGTTACTTACTACTAGTAAGTTACTAGACAAGATTCTAAAGATTTTATCTACAGCCTTATGATAATAACTAAAGTCTAACAAATATAATAATTTTTCTTTTTTTAATATTTAGAAGAACACAGAATATACTTTTGGTTAAAATATATAAAATATTTACACCTGAGAATTCTTTGGGAAGAAGGATTAATTGTAATTGCAACAAAATTTCTGGCTTTATAAATATTTAAAATAAATAAATATATAATATTTATTTGCTAGATAAGCCATCGTAAAGATTTTTATTTACAGCTTTATGGTAAAAATTAAAGCCTGTCTCCGGATATAAAAATATTTTTTTTATATATTTAGAAGAACACTATCCAGTATTCTAATACAACTTTTTATGAGTTTAAGAACTTTATGTGGGAAGTTTAAAGAAGGATTACTTGTTGGGTCTAAAATTGTACTTTTAGCTGGAATAAGGTTCTGTTGTTTGCTTTTTCTGTATTTAGTCATGCTTTGAACTCATAAAACTCATGTAATTCCTAAAGAAAAGCTTGTAGAACTCAATATATTTAAATTTAATGGCTTATATAATATTGTTTTAAATTGTTAATAACAAAAAAACATTTTTAAAGAGGTGCTTTTTAAGTTAAACTGTAATCAACATCTCCCTGTTTACTTCTGCCAAAAGCTAAGCCTAATCTTGACTTTTACAGCCTTGAACTCTCTGTGGGCCCTGGAAAAGATCATCCCACTCACCCTCAACCAGCTTGGGCAGCTCCCGGGGACGCCCCTCCAGCCGCCGGTGGGCGAACTTCGGGCCACCGAAGCGCGAGTGATACGCCTCCTGGACGCGCTTGTGATGGTCACTCCAGTTGGCCAGCAGATACAGTAGCGGTAGCAGGACCAGCAGGCACAGGGCCATCCGGCAGATCCGCCCGCTGCGGATGTTGCTCACGCGCATCTCTCTTTTGCTCCTCTCTCTGTTTCTCTTTCTTCTCTCTCTTCTCCTCTTCGTGTGCTGCTGCTGCTCCTCTTCAAGCCTCACTCCTGCTCTTGGCCGCTGCGGCTATCCGATTCTGTTGACGTGTCTAGTGGCCAAAAAGAAGAAGAGACCAAACGAGAACAAGAACAAAAGAGGCAACAAGCGCTCAAAGAATATTCGGTTCAAATGCCGCTGCTGCTCTGCCGCTGCGCTGCTGCGGCTCAATAGGTAGGCTCGCGGGTGCGAGCGGGACGGAGTGCCAGGTGATCAAAAGCGTTGGCCGATAATGGCACCACAAGTGCCGTTGCTGCGGCCGGTTGGGAGGGGGCGGCCAATGTCGAATTGCCAATATGCCTATTTGCGAACCGAACGGATGTGGAGAGAGCACTTGCCGGCTCAACGCGCCGCTGCCACAGAGTAATTGCGAGTGCAGGTTGGACGACTTTTCGCGGTGCAAACGTAAACAAAAACGGAGAAATGTTCAGCTCAGTGTGACCGTGTGCGGATAACCGTAAAAAATACTGTAAGTGGCCCATAAGTAAATACTAGCTTGCTGTTATATACCGCTAAAGTATACCAGTATACCAGAAATATCAATGGATTTATCGATAGCACCATTGGCTTGGCTCTGGGCCCTACTTATCGATTGTCTTGGTATGGTAAAAAACAAAAATTTAAATTTCTTTAATATTTATATTTGACAGACCAAAAAAAAATGTATTTTACAGTAAGTACCAGGCTTGTGTGATTGGGAAAATTATAGAAAAATATACATGGATAATAGGTTATAAAATTAGCAGAGCTTTACACCAATTGGCATGGAACGATAACAATGCGGCGATAACAGTAAGCAACGAAATTAAAATTTTTAAATAAATACAATTTAAATACGGACATAGCTAGATCGACTCGGCCATTTATATTCAGCCCTGCGTTGAAAAAAAACGAATTAAAATTATAATACTCTGAACGGGTATACAAATACATAATATTTTTGTAATTTTGCAGACAAAATAGGTCAAAAAACTCTTTACACACTCACAATTAACTTTATTTTTTAACTTTGCAAGCAAAAATAATAAGCTTCTGTTAATTTTCATGCTATGTAGAACTATTAATTTACTCCAGCCAAGTTATTTAATGCAAAAACTAAATCAATATATGACTGAACAAATAACTATTAACCCTATTAAATGGTATTAACTTCAACTTCGATTGAGGTTTTTTATTGGATAGATACATAATAAAAAATACTCCTCTTTTTGTTTCCTCCAAATTTTAATTTTCTGACTTTGATTAAGGATAAAGGATATGTTGCATAAATACATCAAATATGCTTCGGTAAAAAATGAAACTTAATATATCTGAAAATGCACTTAGCATATTTAAATTTGTTGAAATGTTTTACTTAACAGATTATTTTAATTCAAAATATAGTTAGTAGTTTCAGAACTTAGCTGACGTCAATATATGGTACATTTTTAAAAAGTATTTGCTAAGTATCGCTAAAAAATAGTATAAATAGAAAACTGGGTATTTTCTAGTTAAATTTAAGTGCAAATTTTTGAAACTATTATTTCTTTTATTAAAACAAAGCTACTCCACCATTGTCGCACATAACATGGGAATATGGCGGCACAGTTTGTATTCTTACGTCCTATTATTTTGTCAGCCCAAGGTGGCCAATGTCCAACCTAATCCTGTCGTACCATTTGATTTTGGACCTCTCTGCTCCTTCTGCTAATATTAATTTTCTATTATCTAGCTTCGTTTTCCCAAATTTGATTTAGTGTCAATATTCGTTAGCTATACTATAAACTAAATAAATATAAAATAAATAAATATAACTCGAAATAAAGACATAATTTAACCACAATATAATAATGTGACATAATATAAGTATGTGCTGGGCAATGACTCGCTGACCCGTGAGTCAGAACTTTGGGCACCACTGACTTATAGCAACAACCTTATAGTTTCCGCCCCCAAATGGATACTTCAGGAATGTGTAATATATTTATAAATTCCTTTATTTGGCTATTTCGGGCTTCACAGCTCGTTATATACACATTAAAAAAAATAGTTTCGAAGATACTCTATTCGAAATACGATTTAAAAAATTATGTACAAGACCCGGGGGGGGACACAGCCGCGCAACTTGCAGGCGCTTACAGCTAGGCTTAATAAATTAAAATCACGAGCAGTGTATGAAGGCAAAGCGAATACTGTGATCCGCGACCCTTAATATGGGAATCCCTGAGGACTAGTGCTGCATTTTGTTAGTTTTGGCAATGGTGAGCGAGCTGCCAACGCGACGGCGATCATAGAATGGCTCCGGCTGCTCCAGAGCACCGATGGCCGTCACAGCGGCAAAGCTGGAGCCAGCGGGCTCCTCGTAGAGCACGTGACCCACCCCTCCCAGGTAAGAGGTTATGCTGCTGTCCACCTCATGCTCGTAGCTCACTTGCATGGGAGCCAGTTGATGGTGGAGCCGTCCGTTGTTCACCGCCGCCGTCAGGGACTCGCCGCGGAGCAGGTACTTCATTATCACCTGTATAAATAAAGGGAAAGTTGTAACACCGACTGAGGAGGAGGAGGCGGATCCCTTCTACTTACGCCTGCCACACTGGTGGTGATGCGGGTGCCACCTGCTGCTCCTACAAGCAGCCGCACATTGCCCTGATGGTCCACAATAATGGCCGGACTCATTGAGGACATTGGCCGCTTGCCGGGAAAAATGTAGTTGGCCGGAGAGGAGGGCACGCCATAGCTATTGACCACGCCTGGGGTTGAGAAGTCGTCCATCTCGTCGTTCAGGATGATGCCCGTTTGCGGGGAGGCAACCTTGGCGCCGAAACTGGAAAATAATAATGGTTAATACTCTTCTGTATTGTACCTGCCGCCTGGCTATATCCACTTACTAGCTGTTGATGGTGCTGGTAATGGAAACCGCATCCCCGTTGGTGGCCAGGACATTCATGTGGGCGGTGCCGTGATCCTCTTCCACCGTAAAATTGGCGCCATAAAAGAGATAGTCCTGCGAGGTGCTGTTGTCGTTGATGAGCTTCCGAATGCTCGCCACAAACTCCGGCTGCAGCATCTGCTCCAGCGTGGCATTGATGGACTGGCCATTGTCGGGATCGGCGTGCATGTCGCCCAGCTTCGTCCGCTGGCCATAGGCATGCTTGTAGGCCTCCATGGCCCGCTGCCAGTAGACCTGCTCGTCGGTCGTGTACATTTCGCCCATTATGTTCAGGATGAAGGCCAGCAGGGGTCCGCTGCTGGGCAGCGGGGTGGAGTAGATGGTGTAGGAGCCGCTGATATTGGCCGCAATATGGCCGTCGCTCTCCCACTTCACCTTGTAGTTGCGCAGATCCGCCTCGGTGATAATGCCGCCCAGCTGCTGGATATCCTCGACAAACTTGCGTCCCGTCTCGCCGCCATCGTAGATCTCCTTGGGCCCGTTCTCGGCAATCCTCTCCAGCGTGTCGGCCAGCGCGGTGCGCTTCATAAAGTCACCCTCCAGCCAGGGCTCCTGGCTGGCATTCAGGAAGACAGAACTCAGGCCGGGATTCGCCTTGATCTCGGTGAGCTTGGACTGAATGGCCGAGGCCAGGTAGCGGGAGACGACGTGACCCTCGCGAGCCAACTTAATGGCTGGCTGGAATAGGCGCTTCCAGGGCAGGATGCCGTAGCGACGGTGCATCTCCCAGTAGCCCAAGATCTCGCCAGGCACCGCCCCCGACTTGGCGCCCGTGATCACCGACTGTCCCACGAACATATCCTTGTGTGCCGCCGCTGGCGCCGCTTCCCTGGCCATCAGCGTCTCCACCTTTCGGGTGCTTCGCGTATAAATGGTGGCCACAAAGCCACCGCCAATGCCCATGGAGTGCGGCAGGAGCAGTCCCTCGCACAGCAGCGTGGCAATGGAGGCGTCCACGGCGGAGCCACCATCGTTTAGCACATCCCCGCCAACTTCGGCGCATCCGATGCCATTGGACACGACGGCGCCGCTAATGTACCGGGTGTCACTGTTCCGGAGTCCGAACACCAGGCCCAGGGTCAGAGCCGTCACCATTACAGCTGCCAGCAACAGCCATAGAAAGACCTTCTTGCTACAAATAAACCTGCAAAGATACAGAGGGAGATGGGGGATCAGTCTTGGTTAACTATACGGTACGCCGATCCGCTATCCGCGATCCGCTATCCGCGATCCGCGATCCGCGATCCCCGATCGCCGATCTGCGATCGTCATCAGCCCCTCAAGACTGAAGAGCTTGAGGACCTGGTCGAGTGGAGCGGCGGTGGCGGCGCTGGCGATTAGCTTTGATTTGGGCGCCGCTATCGGTTCCCCGGCGCTTTGCCGAGTCATTGCTCGGCACTCCTGTCTGAAACACATAATACCCTACGATCGGCGCGATCTTTAGTTGCCAGATACGGATCACAGGCATATCTATAAAAGTTTTTAATTTAAAAACAATAAAACAACATAATTTAAATAGAATTTTGTAAAGGAACTATAATTTCTAAGCACTCTATATCAGGGTGGGACACTAAATGTCAAAATCGGAGCCATGTTTGCTTATGTTTCGATGAGCTGTTCGGTCAGCTGTTATCGGATGGTGGATGGTGAATGTGCTCTGTGAGAATCGGAGTTTCACATCTTCCACACGGATGGACTGTGTGGGAAGAGGGTATAAGGGCAAAAGCCATTCAACTTGCCTTGGGAATTTCCTTCAAGTTTTTTAGAGGCTGCAGGAAAGGATGGACTCCGCTCTCTTGAGATTACAAAAGCAAATCATGTGTGTAGCGCGACGCAAGAGCAATCATAAGAGCACTAAAAATGAGATGCAAAAAGTAGTTATGCTACTTGAAAGCACAGAAACCCTCTAAGGCCTTGCTAAACGTGAGAAAGTAACACGATTTCCCAATACTGATTATATTAAACCTATTCCTATAGCCCCAAGTGTGTGTAATCTATGGCCATTAAAGCGCAGTTAAATTAAATTAGCCGAATCATTCCCTTCGATCTATCTAGAAGTGTGGTATATCTTTCAAAGTAAGCCCATTCAGTAGCTGCGATGGTAAAAACCCATCTGCTAAGAACTGATTGCCCTCGTCTCTGGAGTGTCCCATGACAGTGTCATTTTCAGGTGTATGTCTGGTGTGTATGGCTGGCTGATCATGTCCACGTATCGGATGAGTCCGGACATAGTACCTCTTGTCCGTAAGGGGGTGCCACTGGGTCCGTACTCCGGTGCCTTATCTACACAGCCAGTGTGTGTTTGGGCCCTCCTCCGATAGCGCACCCTCTTCTGGCCACGCATGGCCATAAAAATGCCAAGAACCAGAGATCATAAAACTTGAGCGCTATTAACAGGCAATTTTCTATAATTAACGTAGATTTTAGGCGAGGGGAATATCGCAAGTACTTGGATTTAGTGCCCGTCATGGCCCAAAGCGCGTCCGATACGCAGTGCCAAATATTTCAATTCGATACGATCCGATCCGATTATCGGATCGCCGTCTGCAGATTATAATCCTCGAGAGGGCCCCCACTCCACCCACTCCTTTTCTGCCGAATCATTCGTTAGGACGTTTGCCTGATCTGCATATCGCAATTGTGATCGACGATAAGAACCAGTTCTGTCCAGTGGGGGCCCCGTCCCTTACGATATCATAATTGGTTTGCTTCATGAATGACCGTACAATGTCACACTTTCGGTAGCACTCGGGCCAGCCGCCTCCAATTGATCCAAATGCCGACAAATACAGGTGTCATAAAGGATGATTGGTCCTGCGATAAGCGGTGGAGGTGCAACAGCGACCGCGGCTGGGATTAAAGCCGCTTTATCCGGGGGTTTGTCGGGGTTTTGTCGGGGTTTTTTAGCAATTGGAGGAACACTACTAAGGTCGAGCTATAGTTAAAGTTTATGGAAAGATCTTTGAACCCCAAGAAATTCTAAGAAACCGATGAAAATAATACAAAGTGAGCGATACTTGATAATGCAGCGATCTTTCAGGAACTGATAGCAGGTGATCCATCAGCAACTGTTTGCAGAGGCCTCAAGTGGGTGGAGGGAGGCAGGGTCTCTGTCATGGGGAATGGGGGGCTGGTGGCACTTGAACGACATTAATTGGCATTACGGTAACCTATAGGCTATAGGAAATGATTTATACTTATAACATGACTTGTTAAAGGGAATAGAGATATACATTTCAGGGGTAGAGTCTAGAGAAGACTGTGGTTTCTTAAGACCGTTTTCTGGGATCAGATAAGAAGATATAAAGATATAAATCTTATTTCAAAATATAATGATATTATGTATTATATTACATTATAATGAATGTCCAAGGGAAATATCTTTTAATTCTTAAGAACATCTAGGGATATCTAATAACCTCTTTTCTTGGTGATCTCTTGATAAATGATATATAGATAGCTAGGAGAGATCTCAAACACTCCATTCTTACTTTAAAACCTGGATCCCTTTATAAGATACCTTAACACAGAAGATTCTTCACTAAAGAATCAAGTTGCAAGTGAATATTAAGAGATACCTAGATCAGGATCTATCGCTACTTTTTCCCTTGGTGATCTCTTTGTAGTACTGGCATCCCTCACTCAACCCCTTGCTAACTAGGATGCTCCCTGGTCCTGAGATAAGATACAATGACACAGTGTCATCTCCGGTAGAAAATACAAACATCTTTTTAATTACAGAATCTATCGGTAGATCTGGTAAACACAGTTCCGCCACTGCTCCGCCACTTGAGGGCAATCAAAGCGAGTAGAACAGAACTAAAAAAAAAAAGTAGAAACACATTTCCATTTATCACTCTGCGGAATATGTGCGCCGTCATCGAAATCGAATCGTGTCTGCCACGAAAGGCGAAAGATAAGTCTGTGACGTTACCGGGAGGAACGAAAGTCATCCTTGGCCCATTGGCAGGTGTAAATAAATAAGGCGTACGAGCATGGTCTTGGCCGTGATAGGGTTTTTGGCCAGCTGAAAGCAGCTTTAGTATTCCCACCGATAATAATAATAATTGTCCATCCACTGATTACGGTGCTGTGATGCAGTGAGTATTAATGAGTTATGCAAATAGTCGCGAGAATCGCAAGGGGATTCCTTTATTGTTATTGTTTTTTTTTTCTTTTTTTTTGCATTGCAATGTAAAACCCGTTTCCAGCACGTTTGCTATTAGCGTCCAGCGAAATCATTCACCCTAATTGGGGGGAGGTTCAATGTCAGCAGGGCTCTCTAAGGGGTACACGTTTTTTTATTGGCGAACCCACAAAATTCCTGGCCAAGTCTTATCCCAATCTTATCGGGATTATATACCTCATATATCCATAAAACAGAGCCTGTCAATGATCCGAAGCTGAATGAAAAAGAAACAAGAATTCCCGTGTGGTTCTCTTCGGACGCCATAAACTTCATTCTTCTAAGGCACATGCCATATCTGAGCCAATGTACTATATCTTATGGGGGGAGTCGTAAAGCGAAGCAATTAAGCTAATTGCTTTCGACTTTCGACAACTTTGATAAACTGCCAGCGCCCAGGGCAAATAAGAATGGAATCGTATTTAGAGTTTTCAATGTTTTCACTCTCGGGGGAGGTGCGAATGACGCATTTCATGTCCTGAGATTAATCTTTCGCCCGCTGCCACAGTGGCACTTGCCAAAAAATATCACCTCAAGCCATAAATACCTACGAAATTAACCTGTCAAAAAGTGATATCCATTAAATACCAATAACCCAATGACCTACAATAAATTACTCTGTGATATCTTCAGCGCTGAGCTTTCAATTACCCGGGTAATAGTTGTATATATATTTAGTAATTTATCTTATCTGTCACGATCTGAGTTTTGGGGTAAAGGTGCTTAGCTTGAAATTTACTGACTTGTGAAAAGGTAATGGGACCTAACACCCCGTGCAAAACGGTATGTTTATGGCTTTACAATTTGATTTTTTTCTGACAAAATTATAATATATTTGGGTTGTTTTTTGTCTTCGCTTGTTATTTAAACAAGTGGAACGACAGTAGTGGAATTTAATGACGAAAATTGGCTGCAAAAAACCAAAAAAAAAACTCCTAAATTTAACACACACTCTAATGTTCAAGATTTTGACGTCATGTAAGCAAGTTACTATCGTCTGGACCATGTTTTTGAAGGTACAAAATTGTACTTTAGTTTCGCTTGATATTTACACAGGTGACATTTTGACTCATTTAATTGCAACGTTAGGGTCTAGCGGCGGTAATGCTATCATTAGAAGCGTTTCGTTCCACTCTCCACTCATCGATATATAGAAAGTGCCATAAATGGTTATATCACTGACAGTGGAACCCCCCCCCCCCACAAAACGGGTTTAGGTAACAAACATACTTTGATCCCAAATACACACTGGACATATTTGTACCTCCTTCTAAAACTTTCGTATTCTGAGTGATTGATTGCAGACAGTTTTCGAAAACCTTTTTTATGTTTTGTATGGGATTAGGATATTATAAATATATTGATATATATATGTATATATAGGGTAATGAGCGGAAGGCCTTAGAAGCTAATGCTCATTAAACACAATGTTAGTTTTTAGTTTTAACTATAAGCAAGCTTTATATAAATAAATATATAGGGTAAATACCCTGCAGGTTATTATAAAATTAATTATACATTTACATTACGACTATATAAGATGTATGTATACCTATATTAAGAACAAAAGCCGATTCGATCTAGCAGTTTCAGTTTAGTTTTGGTTTTTAATTGGATGAAACTTAACAATTATTATTTTTTCCATTTCAGGTAGTATTTATATAGAATTAGACCACTTTATCATATAGATGGCTATTGGAAAAGAATTACAATTTTGTTTTTAAACATATTTCAGAGATAATATTTTAGGGTATTTAGGGTATTCATATTTTTAAAATCGGAAAATGCATATGCAACTAATTAGGAAAGGGTATAAGACCAGGCAGGATGCACGTGCAGATACTTGACACCCCAGGGAATAATTGTCAGTGCAAAAATAAAATTTCAAATTTAAAACCTCAGCATAAGCAGGGAATGACCGAAGAGTCCGATAAATGCAAATATAAAGACATAACGAAATATTTTTAATTTATGCAAAATTTGATCTCCCAAAGTTAGCTTGCTTTTTTTGTTTTTTTTCAGAGATATTTAATGATTTTTTATCTCTTGTTTATTTAGTGGCAAAGTCACCTTTGACCCCAATAGTATATATATATTATATTGCAACCCCCACAACACCTTTTATGTTTCCACAATTAAATGGATTTACAACCCCCCTAGAACCTCTGGGAGGAGATAATACATAGTTTAAGCAACCCCTCTAGAAAGCAGTTTTCTGCCCCGCCACTGGACAATCTGCAATAAATGTCTCCCGCTGGCACCTGACCATTCTTCTTACCTCATTTTACGTGATTTGTCGCGGCAAATCGAATATTATTTACACCGAATCGAACAATTTTGTGGAGCACGGCCGGCACCAAGTTAGAGAGCCTTGGCCACAAAACACACAGAAACAAAACAGGCCGCGGAGAGCACGAGAGAAAAAAAACAACACACAGTAACAGTTAAGAGCAACAACAACAGTGGCTTCTAATTTTGTTTCGGCTATGTTCCGTTCGATTCCTTCCTTTTTTTAGCCCCCCAAAGCTGCCGCCAATGAGCACCTGCCGCGATCGACTGATGCAGTGGCTCCGCACGCACGGCTCCACTTCGCCTCCGTTCCGCTCTTTCGATGCTAACTAACTGTACAGCAGAGCTGCACACGACACCCCAGCGCAAAGTGAGCGGCGGAGAGATAGGCTTGGAGCGGAGAGAGCGCACTGTGGGGCTAACAGGCACTTGTGGTTGGCAAAAATCAAAACCAATATTTGATATGTCATTGGGGAGTTAGGAAAGATAAAAGCTGTTAAATATGCAATTTACTTTCCTTTTGGATTATTAATTTTATTATCTTATTAATGTATGTTATCTGGTTTTTGGGTTAACCCTAAACTTTACATTGTCTTAAGCCCAGAAATGTGTTAACTAAGCCCACAGTGCCTAGTAGAGCGACAGCAAGCTTGAGCTTGACCGCCAAAAGCTTCACGGCTGTGTGAGTCATTGTGTGCAGGTGTGCGTGGGGGCTGTCTCATATTAGAGTCCGCTCTGGGGCCTGAATAGCTAAACAGCTGTTTTCGCTCTTGGCCTGCCGAAAGAGAGTAAACCATATTTGCGAAAAAAGAAAAGTAAAAAGTGGCTAGATATGAGAAGAAATAGCTAATATCTTATTACAATTTGATTAAAAAACTGATATGACTAAAAAACATCTTTTTATACCCTTGCAGGGTATTATAATTTTAGTCAGAAGTTTGCAACGCAGTGAAGGATTCATTTCCGACCCTATAAATTCTATATTCTTGATCAGCATCAACAGCCGAGTCGATCTAGCCATGTCCGTCTGTCCGTCCGTCTGTCTGCCCGTCTGTCTGTTTCTACGCAAACTAGTCTCTCAGTTTTAAAGCTTTTTGAATGATACTTTGCATATAGTCTTCTAAGTATATACTCTCACTGCTATATATGTATGTCGGAACGGCCGGAATCGGACTACTATAGCCTATAGCTGCCATAAAAACGATCGGGAAAAACGTACATATTTTCGCTATTTTTCAAAACATTTGAATGAAACTTCTCCTAATTATGTGAATACAGCCACACCCTAGAAATTTCATTTAAATCGGACCAATATATCACATAGCTGCCATAGGAAAGATCGGTCTAAATTCATATTTTACATATGCATT